>JAOXJP010168680.1:0-12728 GCA_025762735.1 Platanus orientalis
TATTTCTTTCCTTGTGCATATGTAATTAGATTAGAATATGCTTCTTAAGTTTCTACGATTTTTACAATATTTCTTTGTGATATTTCCGACATTTCCGATATATGTCTTATTTTGGCCTTACCGATATTTCCACCGACATCGACATTTTGAACCTTGCCGAAACCGCTTCCCTCGTGATCACAAAAAACCAAAATTCCAATGTCTAATGAGATCCATCAAGCTACATGGGTATAACCCAACACAAAGAAAGTCTAGATATGAAAATGAATTAATTAATCTAGAGAAATCACAACGGAACAAAATAGACTTGCCCAATTCCCTACTTTTCATACATAGAAAACAAACATGAGAAGAGATCGCCATATAAGGACACCTTTGGAGCAAATCCATAGTATTCAACCTATTTAGAGAAGCAATCCAAAGAAATGTTTGAACACAGAGGGAGAATCAGAGCTTTCTAAAAAAAATTATAAGGAAACGAACTCGAAGATAACTTTGAACACGAATATGCGAAGAAAGATTTTGAAGAAAAAGCTCGCTCCTGAAGAATCCATGGTCCAAATCCATCTATCAAGCTTATCACTAGACAAATGAATATCCGAGAGATAGGAGAGGAGCATTGCTATAGAATCAATCTCCCATTCAAAGTGATCTCTTGAAAACAAAAGATTCCAAGAGATACCAGGCGAAGAATTAGAGAGGATTTCTGAAACAAAATAGTTTCTCTGAGACAAGATACGAAAAAGACAAGGAAAAAGTTCCAAAAGGGTTTTATCACCCTTCCTAACATCTTCCCAAAATCTTACTCTATAACCATTTCCAATCACAAAACAAATTTGGGGAAGGAAAAAGGGAAGAACTTTAACAATAAGTCTCCACATAAGAGAGGCACTAGAGTTCACCAGCGGATTACAGTCCCAACCTTTAAAGCAGATGCATACTTGGAGAATATGAAAGATTGCCATAAGCTACCCCTTTTAGTAGTAAATCTCCAGATTCTCCACAACCAGTTTCCAAGAAAAACAACATTTCTTTTTTCGATATTATCAATGCCCAGACCCCCATCTTCCTAAAGCCAATTCATATATTTGATTATCAGCACTATAAATATACAACACACAGCACAATATTAGAATATCCTAGAAAAACATTGGAGTAAGTACTACTTAAATACAGGGCTTATATGAAAGCAAAAGATAAACCGAAAAGATAATGCAATCTGCTTCCAAGAAAGTCTTAATGCTATCGTAAATTCTCATTTTCACAACAAAGCGTGGAATGGTGCAATAGCATTTGTGTAGCAACTAGCAAAAGCTAATTTGATAGCACAAGGCTTTTGGTGAAATTCCCATATTGTCCAACTCGTTGGACTCCCTTCTGTTTCTTTTTCTTTGTCTGATTTAGTTTGAAAAAAATGGCAAGTTAAATTCAAATTATTCCACTTGCAGTAAATCCCAGATTTTATTCAGATCAAATCAAGGTTTGCGCTTCTTAGAAGGTGATGGAGTCACAAAATTACGACCAGAGTTAATTTAAATTAGGATTAGTGGAAAAAAATTCAAGTTTCCAAATAGTCTAGTTATAGTAGAAAATTACTCTGCTATTATTGGAGTGAAAAATTTTTATAGGGCCCCCATTATAATTAGAGTTAAAAAGTGTGTTCATCAACACTCAAAATCACCAAGCTATATATAGTTAGGGGTTATTTGCTATGGATATCTCCCTTTATATTCTCTTATTCTCCCTTTTATCCACCTTTTTTATTGGTTTTCTTTTTCTTTTTTTTAATTAACAGTTTGGCCCATAGTTACTAGAGTGAGAAACGACAGTGGAAGAAAGAAGCGAGGCTCAAAAAATCCTTGGAATTGAGAAGCAAAATCAATTAAAAAGTCACTCGAAGAGAGCAAGAAGCGATTGGGGAATCACTATACAATGGCAATGAAGCAAGTAGCTATAAGACAGTAAATGAAGCAAGTAGAGTGCCATTTAGAAGCAATTTCAAAATCATTAAAAGAATATTATGAATTTCTAAGAAATGAAATAAAAATAATAGGTTAATTGATAACTACTAATAGGAAGTAAATAACTATAAATCTACAACCAATTAGTAACTACAACACAATATGGTAAATAAACTCAACAAAGTAATAAGCTAACCTAAAAACTATACTATAGAGGTAACAAGAATCATAACAGATAAATCAAATATGCAAGTAACCATGAAAAAAGAATACTTTTTTTTTTTATTTATGAATACCATGAAAAAAAAAAAAAGAATACTTAAGAATAATGTAAAAGTAGTAATTAGTCATACAAACATTAATATCATTATCATATGCTTCAAAAGGTATAAGGTATTTTACCTTTTCCTTTGACTAGGATGACTTGTTACACTTGTTAATGCTACCAAGACAGTAAAATGGATAAGCCAACAGCCCTCCATTATATTAGAATGAGAAGCATACCTCAAGATTTTGCTTTACATATGTGTGGATAACTAGGCACTTAAGACCCTTTTTTTTTTTTTTTTTTATAAGAGAAAAATTTTATTGATTAGAAAAGAAATAGAGATAAGAAAAGGGGGAGGATAAGACATCCACCACACCACCAAAAAAGGCAACAAAACAAAATTGCTCTAGACTATGCCAAAGGTAGAATGCCAATCCCTAATGAGCTCACCCCTTTGATCATTATCCCAATCTTTAGATCTTCTAGCCCATTCCTAACTATCCAATTTGAATAGTTATTTTTGGATTGATAGAAGGTCATATAAACAATAAAATCAACATAAAATTTCAAAGAAAGATATTTACTTAAATGGCAGATTGGCAATAACATAGTGTGTTTAGATTACTGGTCATAGAGGTACACAATATTCTCTCAATTCCTACAACTGATTCACCTATTGGAAGCTCGTTTCCTGATGCTTCCTAGTTGCTACTTTGATCGCTTCAACTCGCTTCCCAGAATAGGGGAAAGCTGAATCAAATTCGTTTACCAAACGCACTTCCAAAAAGTGAGCTTCCATATCTAGCTTGCAACTATGGTTTGGCCTACACACTTCCAGATTTGTTCTGAATTATAATTAAATTGAAGCTAACTTGTCTTTTATTGTATTTATAAGGAAGGGAAGAAATGATGTAATTCAACTCATTTAAAGTTTAAACTTCTTTACAGCAATGACAAGGACCATGGCAGTTGAGTTTCGATACTATCACCAGCTAGTGATCAAATATGAGACAAAAGATACATCTAGATGAGAGAAACACTCATGGTGAAAAAAGAAAAGAAAAGAAAAGATAAAAGCAATGAAATTCAAGGTTTTAAGTCTTATTAATTTAGACATACCTGTTGTTCTGTATCGTCATGATCAAGATGTGATAAATAAATAAGTGTTTCCCTCATGATCTGTAACACTGAAATATGGTCAACCATGGGCAAGCAGAAACAAACATAAACTAATAGTAACGAGATTAACTTTCAATACAAAGCTATTAAAGCACATTTATAAAAAAAAAAAAGTGGGAGGGGGAGGGGGAGGGGGAGGCTTATCGATAATGGAATTTTAATTTGTAAAAGATCAATGGATGTTGCCATTTATTAAAGTGGAGAGCTTCAAGATGTTATCCACCCCACGTTGCACAAGCTACTAACCATGCAAAAGGTGGGAACAGTACCAAAAATTGTAGTCTTTAATAATTGCTACACATTCATTTTTAGGTGTATATTGTTCTCACAAGATTCAATTCTCTTCCAGATAATAATACAGCACATACCTTATATTGAACAAGCACATCATTGTCTTTCATAGTTTCACGCACAATATTCCCATTTTCATCCTCAACAATCAAAACCTCTTCAGGCTTTGCCATACGACAGATCATCAACATTCTCAACTTTGACATTGGAATGGCATAGAACTGTCGCCGTTGGAGAAGTTGTGACCCAAGCCCATCAACCATACCAGACAGCAATGGCATCTGCAGATTCAGGACATAGCAGACACACAGATGAAAGACCAAAACTTCACGCACCAGTACTCCATCATCAAATATCAAGAGCTCCAGATTGAAAAATAAAAACTATTAAGACGATAAATGCTGATGAAGAAAAATGATACATCCACTACAAGTAGAGGAACAAACCAAAGAGGTAAGATCATATCTCAGACATAAAGAAGCCTATAAAGAGGATAGAGTGCCAAAAAATATAGCACTGTGTATGTGAGAGATGATTGTCCAATGCCTGAACAAAAGATCCTGTGCTCTTCAGGATAAACTCAGTGAGCATAGAGCCTAAAAGAAAAGTTCAAGTCATCCTAGCACAATGATGTGGCAGAAGCATCATTCATATTGTAGAGAAAGCATCATATGGATAGAAGATAAATAAAGTATGCATAATCCCATGGGTACCTTCAAACTTTCCCAAATTTCTTTGTTCTTCATTGTTTAAGTTCAGATTATGAAGACTAACAAGCCATGAAAACATCAACAAAAAACAAAAACAAAAACAAAATTAAGAAGACATCTCCATTTTTATTTTGTTTTTTGATTGAAAAATTTATTAATAAAGGAGAAATGAGAAACCCCCCAAAAAAGAAGCCAAAACAAAGCTGAAACAAGAAAAGGCGAGAAAAAAGATGGCCCCCTAAACCAAGAAACCCACCCCTACCAACTACAAGGGGCTGCACCCTATAATCTCTTTCCAATCCATACAAAGATCCACCCTTAAGTAAGCAGTCTTTACATTGAGAAGCTCAAAACATAATTTTTTCTTTAGCTCACTAATAAACTTGAAAGGACAGTTCAACATGGTCAGCCGTCAGAATGAGCCTCCAAATCCTCCTCCCCTTGTCCTTCTAGGCAAAGAGGAGCGAACCTAAATCAGTAGGGGGAACCCACCACATCCCAACGGATTCTGAACCAAACTTCCCAAGCAAATGGACAATGATGAAGAACATGCGAGATCGACTCCCCATCCCTCTTGCATGAGCTACAGATATTGGTTAAGATCATGCCTTTCTTTCACAACACATCAATAGTTGAAATCTTTCCCAAGGAGGCTGTCCACATAAAGAACTGAACCTTATGGGGGACAGGCGCATACCAGATGTCCCTCCAAGGAAGCCAAAAGGGCCTCTGACCTATCCAAAAACTCCACACAAGATCTGACAATGAAGGTCCCCATCAGGTTTGCATGACATGCTCTTTTATCCTCCTAATCTGGTGCCACCTGAACTAAATCCAGCCTTCCTAGCAAGACTGTAATGTCCCTAATCTCCCAATCAAAAGCCGGCCATCTGAAAATACACTGTCACACTGGAAACCCATTAACCATCTCCATATAGTCGGACACCCTAGCCTGCAGGTTTGTTGCCAACAAGAAAACCGAAGGAAATTCACCTCTAAGAGAAAAGTAACTTTTCTGCAGAAAATTTAAAGAAGAGGAAGAGGATGATGAAAAATCATGGGAGAATAGAGAAGAGAAGAGAGAGGAAGAAAAAATAAAAGAGAGATAGAGAAGAGAACTCACTTTTCACGTGAGAGATGGAAGAGGCACCAATCCAACCGTGAGGCTCCAAAACAACTTCAAAAACTTTATTTCTTTCAAATTGATCGTACAAGTTGAGTTTAGAGGCTTTTATAAACCTTAAACAAAATCTGGACAGAAATACCCTCCCCCATACTATACAACCAGCAATCTAAAACCCTATAAAAACTTAATAAAAACATTAAAAAAAAACCCTAAATCTCTTTTAAATTATTTCTAACAACCTACCCATGGCTCATACGGCCTTATTACATAAAAATCACCCATAAAATAACATAAAAACATAAAGAAAACAAAGACTACACATGAAGACAGCGTGTAGATTTCCTGAGAAATCTTGGTCTTGGCTTCCACATGGGTTGACACTTCTCTATCCAAAGGAGGGCTGCCGCATACAGCAGCTAGTAAACAACGCATACATAGACTGTATAGCTGAGTTGAGGATGGTGAGATGGATGAAGAGCCAACTAGAGAGAATAAAATCAGAAATGAATGCATTCGCAGAAAATTATGGGTTCTAATTGTTGATCAGATGAGGTAAAATTGACTAAAGATGGTTCGGTCATGCGTGACAAAAGACCAATGGCAGCACCAATGAGTGAGATGCTGCAAGTTGAAGGTGTTAAAAGGATACAAGGAAGATCAAAATTGACTTGGGTTGATCAAGTGAAGAAAGACATGAGTGCTTGTGATTTAACAACAAATATGGCTCTAGATAGAGTCAAATGGCAGAACAGGATTCATGTACCGAAATCCTAAGTACTTCAGATAAGGCTTTGTTGAGTTGAGTTTGGTTTTTTGTTATTGCGTATTCTTTTTTAACCACCAGGCTGAAGTATACTAAAAATATAAAATATAAAAACTATTTTTCTACAACTATGCTAAGCCATCCTACAAAGTATTTAAGATGGAGAGGGAGATACTGATTTTTCCGTGTCTAATTGTAAGGGGTGCAAAAACTTGGGTGATGGAAGGTTGGTGAGGATTTGGGGAATAATGCCATAAGTGGTAAGCAGTGTTGGAGGGCCTTTAGGATTCTGTTTTTGTTGCCTGTACAGCTTCGTTCTTTTTTGGTTTGGCTTGGGGGATATCTTGTCCCCTACTTTTGCTGCTATTTCCTTTCTGTTCCGTTGTAAATAAAATATCTTTGATCTCAGCAAAAAAAAAAAAAAAATCTTTTTATTGAATCTTGAGAATTTCTTACCCCTTATCTTTTCTCCTCTTTTTTTAATGAAATAGAAGTTCTTTTTCTTATAAAAAAATTGATAGTGTGTACTACCTAGGCTACAGCTAGGAGCCTCCATGTCACTGATTTTCAGTGACACTCATATGGCCCAAGTGCACGAATGTGATGCAGCAACATTAGATTATGTGGTGAAGGCATACCCTTTTATGGAAGCCCAAGCCAAGAAGAAATCAAACAAGTGTCCATGTAGAAAATTATTTTAGGGTTTTATTTCCAGGTTTTTAGGAGCGTAATAAGGCTCTTTTGCAGCCATAGAGTAGGGTATTTTAATTATTAGTGTTTAGAGGGGTAAGTTGGATAGTTTATGTTATTTTTATTTAGCCAAACATAGGCTTATTTAGTGCTGGTCGTGTGGACCAATATAGGGGGTATTTTAGGGAGTTTTGTGTCTAAACTTTTAAAAGGGTTTAAAACCGTACTCCTGTAACGATCTCTGCAAAATTTGAATAATAGAAATCGTGTTTCACAAAACCCATGCGTGGGTAACTTCTTCTCTTCTCTTCTTCGAGCTTCAAGGTGAAACTCTCTCTTATTTCTTCAATCTCATCCTTCTTCTTCCATCCTCTTTCATCTCCCTTCTTCTTCTTCCCATTACTTCATCATTACGACAGAAAATTCTGTAGCATTGTCCAATAACCTCCACCATCAAACTTCGCCCGCCTCTCTAACCCCTAATCCTGTGAGAGAATCCTTTTACAGCCTAGGGCGGGCCATTCTGTCCCCTCTTACCAAGCCATAAGACCCACTCCTAACAAGTAGGAGTAGGTGAGGTTCATACCAGGCTGCACTTCCTTGGACAGCAACGTTGGGATATTTTTTTTTGAAGGCTATGGCTTGATCCGGAGGGTACATCGACATCTTTTGGGAAGCATCTGAGGCCATTAAATAAAGGTAAGCATAGTCATTTCAAAACTTCCTTGTGGCTGGAGATGGATCAAATTTTCTGGTTTTCCATTGAAATTCTCCATTAAAGCACCTTGGCATAATTGGGGTTTTCTAGTTTATATAGCTAGAGACATCCGATTCTTGTGAAATTTGGAGAGTACCCCTAAGGTCCGCTCGGAAGATTCCCAAAAGCCCAGAAAATTCTGATGCGTTAGAAGGGTATTTTGGTAATTGTTCACTTTTCTATAAAATTACTAAATTGCCACTAGGCAGAATTTTCAGACTTTGATTATTGGGGTTATTATATGTTATTTGGACTCTCCAGCAAGTGTTTTGCATATATTTCATATTGGGTTCCACATCACAATGTCTGGGAATTGTTTTTTTTTTTTAAACCGCCCTAGCAACACTACAACCAAAAATCACTTGGTGCATCTATTCTAAATAAATTATATAATGGATTTATAATATGATGCAAAAGTGAAGTTTGAGATGATATACTGTTATATTGAAATTAAATCTTAGTAAAAAAAATAAAAAATAATCAGTTTTTTTTTTATAAGAAAACTTTATTTAAAAGGGGAGATAAGGCATCCCCAAGCCAAAAAGAGGACCTCAAAAATACCAAGGGGTCTCACAATTTTTTTACAAACCACAGCTTTAGCTAAATAAAGGAGTTATTAACAACTCTTTACAAATGGAAGCCCACCCAAGGCATCTATCACACACCCTTCTATACACAATATAAGAAGGCTCCATGCAATTAGCAAAAATTCAATTGTTTTGCTCCCTCCACAAGGAACACCAAATGGCTACTATCCACACTCTCCAAATCCTTCCACCTTCACCATCCCTTCCAAAAAACCACCATTGATCGAAGAGATTTGTTATGCAATTTGGGATAAACCAATTAAGGGCAGCTTCATGGATCAGCATAGACCAAACTTCCAAAGCAAAGGGACAAGATAGTTTACTTCCGTAATCTTGAGAACCCGGGCATTACCTACATATTCATCCACGAAGTCAAAGGACTTCCTCTCAATCACAATAGTATACTTCATAGCAATAGATCAAATGAAATTTTGAAGCTAATTGCTAAAGTTCTCAGACAAGTGAACGCCTCCAACCCAAGGTATGATTGCCTAGGAAGCAACTAGTGTGATTCTAGTTGGTCTTCTTTCTCAATTCTTCTTCTTTGTTTTTCTACAATTATTGTAACACCCATTGTTACATAGTCTACAATCAACCCCAATCTCTTAAAACCTTTCAACCCTAGCCCTAATCTAACATAGTTTGTCCTTAAATATCTTAGCCCTTGAAGAGATGGCAGAATAATTTCTAATAGAGGAAGAGAAATCATTTTTTTTCTCTCTTTTTGGTCTTACATCAACTTGGTATCAGACCTTGGTCATACATCAATTTGGTATTAGAGCACTAGATAATTCCCTTTTAGTCTTGCATCGACAAGAGATGTAAACAAATATTGATCAATCAAAAAACATCAATTTGTTTACTCTTTCTAGAACATTGCATTCAAGAATTATAAACAGGTATGAAACATACAAAAGGAACCGAGTAATGTTCTAAATCTGTCTAACAACTAAGATTACTGAAAGGAGGCCGAACTAAGCATGCATTTACCAGAAAGTCAAACAAATGATTTAGAATAGCAAATGGAAGCTCCAGCTTAGGACAAAGAGCGCATGAGTAAAAGACTCCAAATATCAGCCAGGACTTTCAAGTATGCAAACTTCATGGCAAGTGACATCATCAACTTGCATGCAGCCACAACAAAGCCATACTAAATTCCTCCACCCAGATCCATTTACATAACTATAAATACCTGAAGCCCCATCATGCTTCCAGCCGATGCAGGATTATCCAAATGGTGTGCCTCAAACAACTCTAAGACCAATGAGTTCCAATAGTCCAAGCAGACCTAAATAATCATATCACAAGAGTAAACAGGTCAATTACAATTACAAAAATAAATTTGCAAGAAAGAAAGCAAAGTATATCAATAGCCACACCTTAAAAACTTCTGTGTCGTCAACATATGAAATTCCCATCAGATATTCAAGACCCATAAGAAGTGCAGTTCTATTCTCTGGGGTGGATTCAAGTACTCGAATATGCGACTGCATAAGAGGTGTTATTAGCAAGTCATTCCTGTTAAATGTTATTAGATGGAAAATAAAAATAAGTGACATAGCAGCACATAAGAAAGTTTGTTCACTAGAACTAACACCATACAAGACACTCAGCTGAATATAGAATAAAGGCATCTCTCGTAAGAGATGCTTCTTGATACAAAGGCAGCACTAAGAGGGCTAGAGTTAGAATTTCTCACAAATTACAAACTCTCATTTTCCTAGTTCATGGCACTTATATACAACTTTTTGACATGATATCAAATATCTCGATTAGAATCTGCTTCTTAAGTTTCCACGATTTTTACAATATTTCTTTTCGATATTTCCGATATATGTCTTATTTTGGCCTGACCGATATTTCCACTGACACTGACATTTTGAACCTTGCTTTTTGATGTGACATGATTTCCATGAAATTTAAGCTGTGGCCTATGCCAAAAAAACAAGCAAAAACAAAACTTACCTTAAAAAATGAAGTGAAAAATAATGCCAGGTTCTGAATAAATGCCTGCACAAACAATCAAAAGAGAGAGCTCTGTTAGAAACAGGTAGACAGATATGTAATAAGCTTTATTCCAGGCAGAAAGTCCATAGAGTAAGAAGGTTCACCTGCTCCTCACTGGACCCATGGGCATAAGCATCCGGAATTTTTGTAGCGGGTGGAAGAATGGTCTAGAGTACATAAAAAATCACCCCGGAATTCAAGAAACATACAAAAAGAACAAACAAGGGCATATCATTGAAGATGAAATCAGTATGTTAGCAGAAAAAAAGAGATTGGGTTCAAACATAAAACAATGAAATTGAAGACGTTGTATCTAATAAGTCCAGATGTAGAACTAAAATGCTTTTAGATATATAAGTATTAAATAATAATACCTTTAACTGTACCATGAAAATATTATACATCTTAACATATTGCACATTATAGAAGTCTCCGAATTGAAGGGCAGCAACCTGGGAACATTAAGACATGAAATACTGCAACATTTAGCACTTTGAAGCAAGATGGTAAAAAACAGAAACAAAAACACAAAAAAACAAAAAACAAAAAACAAAAAACAAGAAACAAAACAAATATCCATGAAATAATGTAACAAGTGCACACCTCTGTTAAACACTGGAGAGTAAGATTCCTGTACGATGCTACCAGAAAGAAATTTAGGAGAGTTTCGAGCTATCACATGCATAGAAGCAACATGAAACACATAAGAATGATTTTACATTTAAAAGATACGTATCATGAGTATGCTAAAAATTATCAACTACTACACAATTATAAATTGTTAAAAACAAACTTATATCTCCATGATTCATCACAAGATATTTTCATTATTTACAATGTAACTATAAGATCGATAGATATCGTATACATGCATTAAGGCAGACTTCTGTAAGAAAACATTGATCATAAAACAAATCTTATTTCAATAATGCACATACCAGTGGGGATTCAAAAATATAACCCAGAGGAATCCAAGAAAGGAAAGCATGCAATGTAGCCAGCGTTGCTCGTATGAGCTCAGTCCTTTGAGATGCCGATAGCACATATAAGCATAACTCATGAATGAGCTGAAATTCGCTGTGAACAAGTCGAACAAAATTTTTGTAAGTTATAGTAGATTTAGGAAGCAGTAATCACAGATAGAAACATTGAATCATAAAGATTGACTTGTTAATGTAACAATAACTTGAAACTGCCATGAGCATATGATTAAATGATATGTTGAAGAAACCAAACTATTGGCCATAAATGGAATAGTGATGCCAAGCCAAAACAATTCCCAAAAAGGTGCAAGTAGAAGATGTAGAGTATTGTCAATTCCATGTCGCAATGCACTGTGGGCGATCAAGATCAAGACACAAAGACATGCATCCAAAGCAGGGGAGCAGAAGTGCAGAGATCAATGAGTCGAAAAGGTAAATGAATGATGTGACCAACCAAGCCTAGGTCTGTGGACTTAGAGCTCACCCACACAACCTTAGGAATGGCCCCACAACATATCTCAAGTCCAGGATGAATAAAAATGAACAAAATAAAAAAATTTGTGCATTCTGGTTTTTGGGACCGATCCCAGGAATTTTGGGACAGGTCACGACTCCATTGGGACCGGTCACTCGGGACCGATCATGACTCTTTTGGGACCGGTCACTCGGGACCGGTCACGAATCTTTTGGGACCGGTCACTCGGGACCGGTCATGATTCTACTGGGACCGGGCCCCAGTGACAGAATTTGAAAAACTCCAGTTTCTAAATTTGGAATTTGGATTCATGCAAATCTTTGCATTTATTGACGATCTTATGACCGTTTGAGGGACGAAACCCTAAAGAGATTAGGTATATTTAAAGATCTAAGAAGCGTTAACAAGAAAGAAGAAAAACTGAATGAAAAATAGTGATTAAAAGGAAGAAGAAGAAGAAACGGTTGTCTGAGAACCGTTAGTGCTTGAGATCATTACTGCTTACTACTGCATGAAAAATGGCCATTAGATGCATTCTTCATTAACTTAAGGAAGAGAAACGAGGTTAGATTCAAACCTACAAACCCGTAAAGAAAGCTCTGAGAGTTTTAATTCCAATCAAGGTATTTTTACTGTGATAACCAAAATATTCTATCCATTGTCTTATAACTATTATTGAGCACTACATTAAAATGGATAGAATAATAGAGTTTACTGATCAACATTGACTAGTTGCTTACTGAGAAGCATTACCTCTTATATTATTATTTTTACAAATATTTGTGCCTTTGCCGGAGTCACCGGAGACGGTTTATAACCCTCGCCGGAGACACCGAGGGTTGACACTCAGTTTTCCGGAGTCACCAAACTGTCAAGTGTGTAGGTTTTTGTGATTAATTTTTCCATGTAATGTGTTGAGATTATTAATAAA
>JAOXJP010168691.1:0-12728 GCA_025762735.1 Platanus orientalis
AATTTTAATGAATCTTTAACATGTATCATTATTATTGTGGTTTTCCCTTTTATTTCTAGTAGAAAGTAGAATCTTACCATCCTCGATCCGATCTATAAGGCCACCCCACCGATCCTACATAAGATCTCGATTTTAACAACCTTGGGTACAAATATGAACCTATATGTATCCATTCGATTAAATATCCTTCATTTAAAAATATCCAATTATAAATGAACCAAATATAAATATGCTAGTATCCGGATCATATCCGGTTGATTTGCATCCCTACTCAGGAGGTATTAAAGCCTTGAACTGTGATATAAGATATCCAGGGTCTACAGTCATTGCCTATAGATCCCATGCAAAAATCACTGTTTTTTTCTTTGGAATTGATAGAATTAGTGAGATTCTACATCCAGGCTTGTAAACCCCTACGGTAAAATCCTTAGATTGAAACCTTGTCTTTGGTGTATAGTGTATCATCTTGGCTATAGAGCCTCGCTCTATTCTTTCAATCTTCAATTAATAAATTCCGAAACAGTTGTTCTGGTTGATCCAGACCTAAAATGTGTTGGTTGCCAAATCATTTCCAAACTTTGAGATGTCTGGGTCATATCCTTTGTAACAAGGCAGCTAATGGTAATTTTCCCTCCAGAAGTTAAAAAATTCAAATGAGTGAAGTCTTGTCTTCCTAAAGAGGCACATAAATTATGGAGGGAAGGAGTTGTTATTCATAACTACCTGATTTCACATTAAAATACTACATCACTCTGTACTAAAATATAGATGGATCTACTTAAAAGATAGCTTTTCACTCCTGCAGAAAAATAATGCAGCTTTGTGCATTCATCCAAAGCATTAAGCATTAGTTTATTCAGCTTATGGAATATACCAAGGTTAGGAGACTAGTTATGTGGGCCCTTAAAACCAGGTTGAGTTTTATAACTAACTTGATTGGTCTTAGTTTGGAAGGAGATTCTCCAACAAGAGATTTTAATGATTGAATGGGAACACTCTTACAAGTTGTAACCCACCTTCTGTTATTTCATCAAGAAGCATCACATAATCTTAGCTCGCTACAAATGCAAGTGCTCAACACGTTATAGTTTGTAAAATAAAAGCCAAGTTGGAGAAAGACCCATGAGACATATGATGAGAAGGGTCCTAGTAGAGGGTATCTTATAGGACAAGTCACGTGAGTGCAGTTTGGCACCCTTAAGTTCAAGTCTTTATTTGTGCTGCAAAATTCTCACTGACAACACCCATATGGTGTTTCTTGATAACTAAAACAACTATAATCAAAGTAATTGGTAAGCAACAACTGTAATCAAATTTGGGGAATCAGGTTCTATCAAATCCTTTGGATTTATTCCCAACTCCCTCTCGCCCTCGACACGTTGTGGCATCTTCTCCTACCGATCTCGGCCTGTTTCTCTACGTTGATAAAATCTTTTTCGGCGGGCCACCAGACAAACAGAAGTCCTAACCAATTGTATCATAAGAATACTCTTGATTTTTATCTTTGTTAAATGTCAGGTGGGCATCTTTCTAATCGAGGAATGATTGATTTTTAAGTATATAAAATTGAAAATTCCATGTGTTTAAGCTCTCTCTTTCTCTCTAGTTATATGGATTCTAAGTTAATGATTGGGAGTTTCTAAGGTTGATAAAAAAAAAGAAAAAGAAAATTCATGTGACAATGTGAAAGGAGATGGTATCAAGAAACAGGTATGCATGAAAAGAATAACAAAAAAATGGTGCATGTTTGCTTTTTTATCATTTGCTTGGAGTCTTAGTTTTCAAGCAGAATTAGAGAATGGATGGGTGCATTGCACTTGATAATAAAAGCAGAGGAATTGAACAATTTGGCTGCGTTCAATTCTTCACTCCTATTGTCTTGGTGCATGTATGTGCTTGGTGATGTTCTTATATTTAAATGAATACAGATCAGCCACTCTAAGCTCTCTTAAGCCACTTGTCTGTCTCCATTTTAACCAAATTCATTATTGGTTTCTAGAAGAAATAACTAACGGAACTCAATTCTTGGGAGATCTGAAGTTGCCCATGTTGTCATTATAGGGCATGTAGATTTAGAAAGTAATTAAGGTTTAGCTCTTATCCACCTGCCAATATTATCCAAGGCCCAAACTTGCCTGTGAGCAAAGTCCATGAGAGGCTTTTTCTTCACTCCCAAATTTAACAAGTTCTATTAACCAACAAGAAAAATGTAAATACTTTACTGTGTTGCTGAACTGCAGTACATCCAAAACCAGTTGCGTGACCCTTGCACAAGTGTCACATAATCGAGCGATTCATAAATGACATTCAATTTGGTTATTTTGGCCATAGACACATCCATATCTGTTAATGCTAGCTATTTTTATACAAAAAGTGAATGAAAAAGTTGATGATTCATCTAATTATCCCCAAAATATGAACCATGTCCTTTTTCATTAGGTGGGCCTCGAGGTTGGAAGGTTTGTATGGACACACATTGTGCCATGTTGAACTTCCCCGGACCAACTCTCGGGGATTAAGCGCGTCCAACTTAGCGCACATGCACGACTTTAAGCTATGCTGTTCTAGGTACAATGTTATTATGCTGTGATTGTAGTCAGCTTGACCTAGCAGGCATCATGTTTTGAGCCCTCATCCTGCAAATTCAGATTAACTTATAAAAGGTGGGCCAAGCCCAGCATATCTGGGCCCATATTGCCCGAGGTAAAGCCCATCCCTACAGATACATGGTAAGTCCATCTCATTGGAGAGGGGCCCATTTCATTCTCTTGGTTCTTCACCAATTCAATTATAATTCAATAATATCAAGATCGTTAGGGACAAGTCACATACCTTCTTTTTTCTTGGTAAATCATAAGTCACATACCCTTGAGGGTCGTTTGTGGTTGTTGGAAACATTAAAATTGATTAGATTATTGGTGGAGTCAATTATTGCTGAAGTTGATTTATTTATATGGTTAGGACTTTGATCATTTTCCTTAAAATATGAGGCCATCTACCATGAAGTGGCGCTCTATCGTGGATGATAAGGCTTCACCCCTTAACAGACCATTCAGTGGGCCCAATCGTTCCCTTTTTAAATGAATGTTCTAGATTAGCCAATTTTATCACTCCACGTGTCAGAAAATATATATAGGACCAAATGGGGGCTTGGCACAATACATTTCCTCTTTAAAGTCTAGGATATCCAATTGGAGACTTTCAATTGGGGCGAGGTGCTGCGAGCGACAATGTAGGGCGGATGCTGCCCACGTGGCAGACAGCATTGTCTAGCATTTCCACGTGGGACCCACTTCTTAGCAAGGTAGGCGGGCGGGCGGTCACATTGGTCCATCACATGGTGATGGTTACCTCCCTCCCCCCATTTTCTTCATCAAATGTGCTTGTTCCCCTACCCAATCGCAGAATTACCCTCCATAAATTTTTAATTATTTAGTCAGAAGCCCCCATTTATTTTAAAACTAGTTTCAACTCAGAAGTCGGCTACATGTCGGCGTTGGCGTCGGCTCCGGTAACTTTCGGTCTGTTTGCTACGTCAGTTTCCTTTCAACAGGCGCTATCTCTAGTTTTTTTCCAGCGGTTATTTATATATTTGGTTCCCAAAGTAACCCTACCCAAAGACCAGTGACCCACGAACCATACGCGAATAGGAGGGCAAACGCGTAATCCCCTATATCACGTCGTCGTTTTTATGTCTGCCGCCAACTGACCCAGTTGTAGTATACTCTTGGGGGCATTCATGTCTTTCTATGATAACAGTAAAGTTAACTTGTGGGGCATTGAAATAAGAAGTGGGAAATAGAATTGTGGCAGATTTGTCATTTGGATATATGTAAGAGTGAGGTTGGAAATGAAATTATCAAATCTAGAATTAAAATCCTCTCATGGAAGAGGTGTTGTTTGCTATTTTTTTTTTTTAAAGACTCAGAAAGAGTTTCAATCAACTTGCTGATTTGCATTCGTCGTAGACAACTTATGTCTCAAGAAATAAAGCTGGACTGAAGAGGGAGACATGATTAGAAGTTTAACCGAATTGATGTCTTTTAAAAGAGGAGGCTGAAGAAAAATTATTTACTCTTCAATTTCTTGTCCGTTAAGATGATCTGAACAGTACATTTCAATAGAATGGAATTCTGTCAACAGATTTCAAATCCTATGATCCACTGACTTCATTGAGAGATGAATACGTGGCTGCATCTGTTTGCCCAGAAAGTGCTAGAAAAAGAAAATAGTATGAATATGATAGAAAACCGGATAAATCTATGCGGTTGCGCATCTTAAATAAAGCAATTAACCGTCTCTCCAAAATCCCCTGGAGGATTTGGTACAACGCCTTAATGAACGTGTATACATGTGCATAGAGAGCTCCTCTGATACCAAAGCAATTATCTGTCTCTCCTAAAACCCTAAGGGCTCTAGGAGAGGTTAGAGTTAATATACTTATAACCTGTTTGGCAGCCCCATGTAATGTAATCATTTCATTTGAGTTAATTTCTCTAAGGCAATTGTAGCCATGAGGTGATGGTTTGTAATGAACTTATTAAAATTTATACTGATTTGTTAATTACAATTAGAAATGAACTCATCTTAGGTTTTTCTATAAAATAAAATGACTTATGTTGTCAAGCACAAGTCAGTGCAAATCTGAATGAATTCATTACTAACCATCCCATTGTCGCTATAAAAGGCTGGGGAAAGTCAAATGAAATGTTTACATTACATGTGGCCAAATGCAGCCTTAATATATTTCAACACTGCATTTTGCTTACCATGATTCTATCATAGATTGTGAGAAACACTGCACTCCAAGGTGCATCTCTTTATTGTTACTGTCCCATTGACGAGCCACTGCATAGCTAGCATGCGTTCCAAAATGGTTTGTGCAGATAACATACATAGATAACCTTTTCCCTCCTTTCGTTTTCTTTTCTTTGTAGAAGATTTTTCTGATTCTGGCCTGGGACTGTCAACTATTCAATTGTTATCCATACTTGATTTGTATCCGATCCGATTCAAATGCATCTATAGATTCAATTATTCGATTAAATATTTGAATTTGTTGAAATTAATATATAATTAATATTTATATTATAATATTATAGGACAAGTTATGTAGAATACAACTTATGAGTATACTGTAACCTTAAACTTAATCCATTTCCCATATTCCATTCCCAGTTTAAATGAAAGAAAGCTTCTGGTAGCCACTTCTTCATTGTCTCGTTGATCTATCCATTGTTTTTTATCTCTATAATTCTTAAGTCTTCATTGTTTTCGTAAATATTTGCAAAATAATCGAATTCGATCCGATATTCAATTAAATAAACAAATACAAATATGGATAAGCTTACATCCGATTCGTATTCGATAATTGACAGCCTTACCCAGGACATATCACTGAATGACGAACAGCCACTTTAGTAATAAAAGTATAAACCACCGCCCAGAGGCAGGAAGAAATTAATTTCTAGCCGTTGCCTCGTCGCAACTTCTTTTATCTTTTTCATTTTTTTTAAAAACTTTTTTAACCAGTGGTCACGTCTTCCAACATAAACCCGGCTTCAAAAGCCACCTCAACACCCTCCAATTCCCCGAACGAACCTCCCAACACCTTCTTTTAATTAAATAATGGCGGAGATGGGTCAACCAAACACTAAACTAATCATCCTAAAACCACCCTTCTCTCTATCAATCCCTCGACCCTTTATAAGCAACACTGGCCTCCCTCATCTGTGTTAACTAGCGGCAGCAAAGCAGCAGCCATGGACGAGGATACCCTTTTCCCTTCAGACACCGATCTCGACCTCAGCTTCACCAGCTGCGCTTCCAACACCACCGACCGCACATTCACCTCTTCCAGCGCTCGCAGCAGTCTCGCCCGCAGCAGTCTCACTCTTAGCTTCAACGAGTCCCAACTTTCCTCCGCCTCCGGAGCTCGACGACTCGTCCGGAAATCTGACCCACATTGGTCCGCCATCAACGCCGCCACCAACCTCTCCCCCGACGGCTCCTTACACCTCCGCCATCTCAAGCTCATCCGCCACCTCGGCAGCGGAAACCTGGGTCGAGTTTATCTCTGCCGTCTAAAGGACTACGACGGTGCCAACTTCGCTCTCAAAGTCGTCGACAGAAACGCTCTCACCACTAAAAAGCTCTCGCACGTGCAGATGGAAGCTCGCGTGCTTTCGACCGTTGATCACCCTTTCCTGCCGACGCTCTACGCGCATCTCGACGTGTCACATTACACGTGTCTGTTGATCGATTACTGCCCCGGCGGCGACCTCCATGCCCTCCTCCATAAACAGCCGGGAAACCGGTTTCGGGTCGACGCCGTTAGGTTTTTCGCGGCGGAGGTTCTTGTGGCTTTGGAATACCTACACGCGCTCGGAGTGGTTTACCGGGATCTCAAACCCGAAAACGTTTTGATTAGGGAGGATGGGCATATAATGCTGTCGGATTTTGACTTGTGTTTCGAAGCCGATGTGGTCCCCACGCTCGAAAAGCGGGAGAGTCCCGGGTCAACCAATAACCGTTGCGGCTGCTTCGGAGCGGTTTCCCGCCGGCGGAGGAGAACAGAGGCGGAGGTGGCGATAGAGTTTGTGGCGGAGCCGACGGGGGCGTTCTCGAAGGCGTGCGTCGGGACGCATGAATACCTGGCACCGGAGTTGTTGACCGGTGACGGTCATGGTAACGGAGTGGACTGGTGGGCGTTCGGGGTTTTTGTTTATGAGCTGCTGTACGGGCGGACGCCGTTTAAGGGAGCAACCAAGGAGGCGACGCTGCAGAATATAGCTTCGTCGGGGCAGGTTAGGTTCCCAGAGCCTGAGGTGGCGGAGGAGGGGACGGCGGAGGCGAGAGATCTGATAGAGAGGTTGTTGGAGAAGGATCCGAGGAGGAGGCTAGGGTGCACCAAGGGGGCTACGGATATTAAAAGGCATTCCTTCTTTGAGGGGATTAGGTGGCCGTTGATACTGACGTACAGGCCACCGGAGGTGGTTCGTGGATTGGGAAGGAAAACGACGCACGTCAGTAGAGTTTCTTCAAGGAGAAGGAGTTGGTGTTGGAAGGGCTTTGGCCGTTTTCTGACGTCAAAAAATAATAATAAGACTCGAAAATGGGCGTGATTTTCTTTGTTTTTCTCTTTATTTTCTATTATCATAGAGAAAACTATAAAAGAACGAGATTTTGTTAAAAAAAAAAAAAAAAGGTTTGAGATGAGTTAATTACCACTCACAAGTTTTAGTTTTGGATTAATTTGTGAAGTAAATCGGCAGCTGGTGTATATAGGTTGTAACTAAAAAGATAAAATAAAAAACAATTTTCTTCGACTTCACCCCTCTCTCTCTCTCTCTCTCTCTCTCTCTCTCTCTCTCTCTCTCTCTCCGAGTGTGTGTAGCAAGAGAAGCTTAAGAATTCTGGAAGGTGATGGGCTTTTCTTACTATCGTGTTTGAGATATCTTTACTTGGAATTCCCTAGTATTTTCTAATACACCGGCGGCGACTATCCAGCGGCCTACTATTTGGTATTGTTTACCTATAAATATTTTTAATATGTCTATTTTTTGGGGTAAAATTATCGAATGTGTAATTGCTAAAACACCTTTCATTAGACCTGAATATTATCAAAATACCCTTTTCATATCAATAACTGATGGTATTTGGGAGGATTTCTATTATGATGGAGAGATGTTGCCCGTTGAGATTTGAATGCCTATCTGTTTTTGAATAAACATTTTTATAGCCTGTTTGGCAGTCACCTGAAATGTAATAATTTTATTTGAGTTTCTCAAGACATTTATAGCCACGAGGTGATGATTTGTAATGAACTAATTCAAATTTATACTGATTTGTTAACTACAATTAGAAATGAAGTCATCTCAGGTTTTTCTATAAAATGAAATGATTAATGTTGTCAGGCACAAGTCGGTGCAAATCTGAATGGTTTCATTGCAAAGCCATCCCATTGTGGCTACAAAAGCCTGGAAACTCAAATAAAATGATTGCATTACAGGTGGCTGCCAAACACAGCCTTAAGTAAACGTTATAGAGCTTTATTATTGCAAGAGAATAGCTTCTGCAGCTGGTTGGATTTTCCTATTAAATATAAATGTTATTATTCTTCTGGTAGGGCAAACTGACCTGCAGGTGTAGCAATCGTGAACACAATCACCCATGGGATACTACTGCTCATGTATCTTGAACCTAAGCCTCTCTCCTGTAGAGGTGATACCATGTCCATCTCTTTTAGATCAAAGGCACAATCCGGCTGGGATTTGGTGTCGCCTCTATTAAAGTGTCCCTAACCTACCCTTGTATGCATAGAGACACATCACTTTGAAAAGTGATTAAAGGGGGCGAACACACCAACAATGAAAGTGATTTACACTTTTTGGCAGGCGTATAAATCACTTTTGGGACTGATGTGCCCGCTCTCCTGACTCCCATCGGACAAGGGGGAAACAAACACCATCCTCTATATTTGAGGGAGGGTGTACATCACTTTTTGATGTGATATGTGCCCCTCTATACAGGAGGCAGGTTAGGGTCATTTTAGAAAGGGATTCCAAATCCTGAGGGATTTGATACGTAATAGTAAAGGAGTTGTCGATATATAGATCGTGTTAAGTGCCTTTGCTACACAAATCACTCCTTTTTGGCCAGTCCATAGTTCCATGCCATCTAGCACTAGCGGCCTGAAATCCTCTACGTCACCCCCCTTCTGAGCCACTCAATGGCCACACAAGAGGGGGGATCAACTCAGTTTTTGAGATGTCACATCACCTCCAAAAAGTGAGGGTGGTGTAGAGGATATCAGCCCCTGATTAGCCTCCCATGTGTCTCACATTTTTGGCAATAAAAATGGGCCTTGAGAAATGGCAACAAAAAGTCATTTATGCACTTTGTTGATCTGAATTTTTAAAATAAAATCAAGAATATTCAAGACATAATTTTGAACCAAATTGAATGTTGAACCAAAAAGTGTTAGATTCGTAATTCAACTTGGTTCAACATTTGCTTTAGTCTAACAAAAGTCGATAAGAAAAAACATAAAATACAGAACATCGGACGTAAAGAACATGCCTCCATAATATATAAAAAAACCCATTACAAAGAAATATAAAAGAAACAAATACCAAATTTAAGAGTATAATTTGATTCAAACATGGTAAACAGTGGTTGCTTGCATAATATATAAGAAAGCCAAAAATTGAGACGCATTAGTACTAGGGATGGGCACCATGGCCCCAGGTATGGCCCTATAATTATAGTCTGGACTCGGGTCGAGGCTTGGGCCTGTAAATTTTTAATAAACTTTAGACCTAGGCCCGGCCCTAATTAATTGATCGGGCCTCAGACCAGGACATGAATTTCAAAAAAAAAAAATAATGTTGAGAAGTAGGTTTGAACTCTAGAACTATCATGTAATAACTAATGTTTTAACTAATTCAACTACAAAATTTTACTAGTTCTAAAAAGCATAAAAAACTATATATTTAAATTATAAGGATTTCAACAACAACAACAACAACAAACAACCTTATAGAGTCGGCTACACGAATCCTATTTTGTCATTCCGCTTTGTTTAGGGCCTTATCTATTGTTAAATTACAAGTTGTCATGTCCCTCTTTACTACCTCAACTCAGGTCAATTTTGGCCTTCTTCTATTCCTTCTAGTACCTTCAACTTGTATTGTCTCACTTCACCTCATTGGTGCAGTTATTAGTCTTCGCTGCACATGTTCAAATCATCTCAATCAACTTTCCTTCATTTTATTATCTATTGACGCTACCCAAAACCAGTTAAGTAATTTAATTTATTTGTTTTTGTCTGAATTGCACTGTAGATAATTGATGCACATCACTAATACATATCTGTTCAAATCATATCTAATCTAAATGAAGAGATAATATTCTAATAGTTGAGGATCAGATTGGCCATTGAACCAATAAGATGGATAGTTTAAATCTAATCAGATTTGACCACCTGTTTACATGATCTGATCTAATTGTGGTTTGGTTCAAATATAACTAAAACGTAATAAAACAAAACAAAACAAAACAACGCATTAATACTTTTCTTTAACTCTGTGTATTTACTTTTACAAAAAGAAACTAAAGCGTATTTATAGTAATTTTCTTTGACAACCATTGTGTCACGTGTTTGTTTGGCACTGGCATCAATCAACTTTTCCTGATGTATTAGGATAGGGCTTGAATATGTGAGAACGAATCTCATGAAAATCGTGAAAATGGCACCAGAGGAGCTGATACATCAGTATTGAAAAGTGATTTGCACTTTTTGGGGGACACTTATCACTTTTCGGTGCTGATGTCTCTGTACCCTGATGCCGTTTTCACGGTTCTTACAAGATTCGTTCTCACCTAATTTTTACATTAGGGGGTTGACACATTAGTACCAAAAAGTGACTTTCACTTTTTGGGGGTGCTTATTTATCACTTTTCAATACTGATGTGTTAACCCCCTTATGCCATTCTAATACATTAGGGAAAGTAGATTTCCGTACCTAATCTTTTCCGTGGCGTCATATGTCTAACCGGAGATGATTCAACTCCACGTGTGGACTGTGTGAAGTCACTTACAGCATTCATAGAAATGAGAACCTCGTATACGCCTCTTAGTTCGCACGTAAGCACGTGCTTTCTGAATCAATTATCCTTTTTTTAATATTTTTGAATTTGTGTATATATTTGGATTAAAAACTTCAAATTTCTGTCCTGCAGACAGCAACAAAGCCGAAAAGCATATTCGGGACCTTCTTGTCTGTACGTATGAATCGATGGCGCCGTTGAACCCTCTTCACGGAAGTCAATCGCTTCTTCTCTCTTATATTCTTTAATTTTTATTTTATTTAAATTTTAACAAGATTTTCCGACATTTATAAGGTTCTGTTATCTTCAAATCGGCTTATAAACCCTAAAATCGGTAAAAGATAAAGTTTTTTGGGGTTCCATTACTTTTATATGTCTCTTGAATCTCCAACCTGAGTACGGAGAACAAGAATTGAATCTCCGGTTTTTGTGGAAAATTAGGGTTTAAGTTTGTCTGGTTCGAGTTTTCTAGAGAGAGAGAGCATAAAAAATTCAAATTTTGTTGGCTTGTCTGGTATGGAAGATAAGGCGCCGGTGAGATTTACTCTGGGAAAGCAATCATCGCTTGCGCCAGAACGCGGGGATGGATTGGGAGTTGGTGATGAAGTGGAAGTGCCTGAAGCTATTGATCCTACCGTTCGGCTTATGTATCTTGCGAATGAAGGCGATTTAGAAGGGATTGCGGAGTTATTGGATTCTGGAATCAATGTGAATTTCAAGGACGTTGATGGACGGACGGCTTTGCATATTGCTGCTTGCCAGGGTCGTACCGATGTTGTTGAATTTCTGCTTCAGAGAGGTGCAGAGGTTGATCCCAAGGATCAATGGGGTAGTACGGTATGTTCATTCCACAGTTTCGCTTTCGGATTGAGTTGATTGTTTCTTAGTTAAGATTCATCAGTGGGGTATAATAGAGATGTTGTTTTGAATGTGTGTTGTTTATGTAATATATGTTTCACTTGATGATTGTATTTTGTAGAATATTTAGTACTTTTTGGTTATTTGTGGATTAATTTTAGATGAACCACAGTCAACATTAGAATCTAATATGCTTGTGAAATGGAGAAAGGCATTTTGATTATCAGTCAGATTTAGTTAAATGATTTTTTTTTTCATAAGTAATTCTCCCTGGAAAAGGGGATTTTCATTTTGAATCTTGAAACTTTAATGAAGAATAGATGGTCTTGAAAACTTCTGAAATGTGTTTTCTGATTCATATAGAGGTGGGGTCGTAAGGATTACTCTTTCTCTAGCAGGCCATGACTTTGCTGCTTGGGTATTTGGTGTCATTCGGTTATTGGGTATGTTGGATTCATGTGCAACTACTCCTACTGAGTCTCACATTACTGATATGAGGGCCGCTCCTTCACCAACCTTTTTAAAAAAAAATTAACTTCAATTATGAAACCAAACAGAATATTTTTATGTTAGTTTTGATAAAATCAGTTTGGGAGTCAGATCCTGGATTAATCATTTTTTTCCTTTTGTTTTTATGAAAAACTTTCTTTTTTGGATGAACTATATTCCCTTGTTATTCTCTATTACTGTTCTCATTTGTTGCTATACCCTAGCTCTATCTTCATGTTTCTTTCTTTCATTTGTTAAAGTGTCTTGCTTTTGTTAACCTTAATCACTATTATGCTACCTAGTGCATGATATTTTCTTCTGTCTTTCAAAATATAATCAAATAATTGAGATGTCAGTGAAAAGATCTGGAAAGAAAAGTTTCATTTTTTGAACAAATTTAAGAAGCTTCACTTAGATATGAGTATCTTCTTAGGCAATGATATGACTTCAAAACAAACATTTCGTGAACCCACTATGTTGATTCTGTCTGACTTGTCATATATACTTTAACATTTATGTAACTGTCTCTGAATGACTGTATTGCCTGAGCTGGAAGTACTACCACAGTATAATAATATTGCTTAAACTATAATCTGAAAGACATAATCATCTTACTTGAACTGTAAGTTCTAAAACAATAGTTCAATGTCATGTGAACAGCCTCTTGCAGATGCAATATATTACAAAAATCATGACGTGATCAAGCTTTTGGAGGAACATGGCGCGACACCT
This sequence comes from Platanus orientalis, assembly GCA_025762735.1. NCBI lineage: Eukaryota > Viridiplantae > Streptophyta > Magnoliopsida > Proteales > Platanaceae > Platanus > Platanus orientalis. The sequence continues at coordinate 12,691 of JAOXJP010168691.1, forward strand.
CTGGTATGTCTTTCATACTTTGTTGTTCTGTTGGATTG
>JAOXJP010168702.1:0-12728 GCA_025762735.1 Platanus orientalis
TATATATATATATATATATATATATATATATATATATATATATATATATATATATATATATATATATATATATCCAATCACAAAAATAGCATTTTGGGTCAAGACTGTTTGAAAAGTGTTTTAAGTAAAATGTTGGGTTGATTAGGTATGGGGTGATTACCAAGGGTAATAGTTAAAGTTGTCGGTTTTATTTATTTATTTGCCCCCTTTATTGGTTGATATATGTGTTCTTGGAAAAGATTAGGTACGAATGAAATTGGTACTGATGCATCAGAATGGCGTTAGGGGGTAGACTCGTCAGTGTTGAAAAGTGATAAGTGCCCCCCAAAAAGTGTAAGTCACTTTTCGGAACTGTTGCGTCAGCCCCTTGGTGTCGTTCGTACACATCAGTACTGATGATGAGGAATTTGGCCAAAGTGGTCCGAGCTGATCAACTAAGCGAATGTGACCCCTGCCCGTTCAAATCAATGGCCACACAAACCAAGTGTTCAATCAACAACAGGATAATATGAGTATTGGGCCGACTAGAACCCTATCGATCGTTTTAGGAAGAGCATGATTAGCCTAGAATACATGACGCCCAGAAAACCATGCGCAGACCAAGAATTGGTAATACACAACTAATAAAAATGGAAGGTTGACGCACGGTCATTCATGGGATTGAGTTGATCAAGCAACATGATGACCGAACCGATCGAATAACATGATTAACTTGACCAAAGTGCTAACAACACCAAACCGACCAAGCGATAGGTGTTGATAGCCATCAAATAGAAAAGCGGTTATAAGGCATAAAGTGATGCAGGGGAACGATCAATCCGACGTTGACACGTGCGCCTCTCACCCACCTCCCTCTAACTAATTTGAGGAATATTCTTGACAAGGACCACATGCTTGTATGGAGTCCATATCCACTACACAACTACATGGAGAGCCCCTATATAAGGAAAAAGACCTATGAGAAGAAGGTATGTACAACTAACCCAAAGAAAGGACTACCAGAGAGATTTTTCTTGAAACTCCGATCACTAACTTGAATGACGGAGGGGTGTAGGCCAGCGCCACACCAGTGCTATTCACTGTCTTGGTGCAGGTAGGATCTAAGAGCAAGATTCTAGATCAAGAGCGACTAGAGGACCATCTTGGTGAGTTGGGATACAACGTCATCAGTTGGCACCATCTGTGGGAATCTTGAAGTGGTTTTTGGAAAGACAAATGTCGTATGGTTAAAACTCAGTCGGGAACGATGAAAGCCCGCCAGATTGCTTCGTCTACTAACAACCAAGATGAGAGAAAAGTGGATACCAGGAAAATTGCAGCGTTGGAACAGCAGGTACAAAATCTCAATCAAAACATAGAATGAGTGACGCAATAGAACCAGGAGCTAAATTGCATGCTCGTGAGGCAGGCAGAACATCGACGCTGAGGCGATAGCGAAACTCAAGAAGTTTCCTACCCAGGGGGAGAAAGTGGGCACAGAGACGAGGAAGAACAACAGGGAGACAGTTAGGGCCTTAGGGTCTCAACATCTCAGCAAACCAACAACATTGGGGGATGGGTTGCCACTGAATAAGAGCTGTGAATAAGGAAGATGCATGATCAATTGGATGCCATAATAGAAGCCATCAAAGAAAGGACTCCCTCCACAGTTGAGTCCCTAGTGCAAAAGACCGACCATCCTTTCTCCTTGGTGGTCATGTCTTCCCCTCTCCCTAAAAATTTTGGGATACCCCAAATAGAACCCTTCGATGGAAGCTGGGACCCATTTGACCACCTTGAAACTTACAAAACTTTTGATGCTTTTGCATGATTATTCGGACGGAGTCATGTGTAGGGCCTTCTCGGCCACCCTGAAGGGTTTTACGTGAAAATGGTTCAATAATCTTCAAACAAACAACATCAACTCATTCTCTGAGTTAAACCAGTCGTTTGCCAACTACTTCATAGGAGGAAGACACTATTGGAGGTCAGCCACTTATTTGCTCAATGTCAAACTATCGAAGGGAGAGTCGATAAGAGAGTACATCTCCCGTTTCAACAAAAAAGTGATGTAAGTAGACAATGCAGACAAGAAGGTGGTACTAACGGCCTTCATGGGCGGATTGTTGCCCACAAAGTTCTTATTCTCTCTCCAAATCTCTACCCAACAACATGGCTGAGTTGATGCTCTAAGCCCAAAAGCACATGAACGTAGAAGATACCATGGCAACAAGAAGAGAACAGGGAAGTGAACACTAAGAGCCACCAAAAAGAAAGAGGGACAAACTACAAAATGTTATCAAGGGCAAGACCAAAACGAGGGAAATTGTCGACTGAGAGGTGAGACCGAGGGAGGCACAACCCTTAGTTCGGCGAACACGGGCTTACACTCCCCTCAATTCACCCCCTTTATGTACATATGGGGATGACCTTTCCCTAAAGTGGCATGAAAAGCTCAAAACTCGTCCAAAAAAGAGATTCCAAAGGAAGTATTGTTGGTTCCACCGAGACCACGGGCAAAACACAAAATATTTTTTGACCTGAAGGAGCAAATAGAAGCGCTCATCCAGTAGGGCAGATTGAGGTGTTTTGTGGTGGGTCGTTCTCGAACCCTGCTAAGGGAAGAAGAAGAGCCCTCGAATGGGAAAATCCTGAATTAAAGCCCCTACGAGAAATAAAAGTTATTGCCGGAAGGTTCGTAGGAGGTGGTAAATCAAATTCTGCTCGGAAAGCCCATGCACAAGCGATGAGAGCATCACAAATGGAGGTTTACTCAATAGACAAACCCACAAAATGTCCTTAAACCATCCACCAAGACATCACCTTTACGGAGGAAGATTTCTGAGGAGTGTAGCACCCTTATGATGACTCCCTGGTAGTTACATTGATCATAGCGAATCACCGAACCAAAAGGGTACTCATAGACAATGGAGGCTCGGCAGATATCCTATACCTATCCGCCTTTGAACAGATGGGAATTGGAAAGGACAAGCTCCGATTGACAATGGTGCCTCTGGTAGGATTCACTAGGGACAAGTTGTACCCTGTGGGGGTTGTCACGTTCCCAATAATATTCGAAGTCAGCCCTCGCCAAGTGACCAAGGTGATAGATTTTTTGGTCGTCAATTTCCCCTCAGCATATAATGCCATTGTCTGTCGATCGACACTACATAAGATGAAAGCCATTTCCTCAACCTACCACTTGTTGATGCACTTTCCGACTGATGAGGGAGTCAGAGAATTCAAAGGCAACTAGATGACCGCTTGCGAGTGTTACATGACATCATTAAAGGGGAAAGAATCAAAGGAGGCTCTCATCATTGACGATACGGAGGACAGAGAAGACACTCAGCTGAAGCAAACCGGGCCTACGGAGGACTTAGAGGAGCTAAACATTGACCCTGACAAGCCAGAATGGGTCGTTCAAGTTGGGTAAATGCTTTTAAAGGAACTAAAGCTTCGCTTGCAGGAACTTCTCATGACGTACAGGGACGCCTTCGCATGGACGCATGCAGACATGCCAGGGATTGACTTGAGAGTGATCACACACAGGTTGAGCATCGACCCTTCTACAAAACCAGTCAAATAAAAGAAAAGAACCTTTGTTGTCAACAAAAGCTAAGCCATTGCCGAGGTGGACAAGTTGTTAAAGGTGAGGTTCATACAAGAAGTCATGTACCCTGATTGGATCGTTGACATGGTATTGGTCAAGAAAAGCAAAGGCAAGTGGAGGATGTGTGTAGACTTCACCAACCTTAACAAGGCTTGCCCTAAAGATAGCTTCCCATTCCTAAGGATAGATGCATTGGTTGGCTCTACCTCTGGGCATGCTTTACTTAGTTTTATGGACGTGTTCTCCAGTTATAACCAAATACTGATGGAGAAGGAAGATCAAGAGAAGATGACATTCATTATCGACTGAGGGATGTATTGTTACAAAGTCATGTTCAGATTGAAAAACACGGGGGCCACTTATCAGAGACTGGTGAACAAAGTGTTCAAGACACAAATTGGAAGAAATGTAAAAGTTTATGTAGACGATGACATGTTAGTGAAAAGCATGGAAGCCGAAAAGCAAATAGATGACCTAGAAGAAACTCTCTGCACCCTCAAAAGGTTCCAAATGAAACACGATCCTGCCAAGTGTGTCTTCGGGGTGTCGACAGGAAAGTTCATCGGCTTCATGTCTCTCATAGAGAAATCAAGGCTAATCTTGAGAAAGTCCAGGCTCTATTGGACATGAAGACACCACAGACGGTGAAAGAAGTACAGTGGTTGGTAGGAAGAGTGACAACCCTTAACCAATTCATCTCAAGGTCCATTGACATATACTTTTCTTTTTTTGGGCTTTTAAAAAAGGATTTGATTGTACGGAAGAGGCTGACTGATCGTTCCAAGATTTTAAAGGACACCTAGCGTGCCTACCAACCCTTGGTCGCATTGACACAAAGGGAAGACCTATACTTGTATATAACAGTATCAAAAGTAGCAGTAAGCTCAGTTCTGGTCCAAGATGAGCACAATCGAACCCCGGTGTACTACGTCAATAGAGCCCCTCATAGAGTAGAGTTAAGATATCCACCCTTGGAGAAGTTGGCATTCGCACTCGTAATCACATCAAGAAGGCTTAGGCCTTACTTCCAAGATCATCTTATAGTGGTATTGACCGACCAACCTTTGAGAGTAGTGCAGAGGCTAGAAGTGTCAAGCAGGATGATCAAGTAGGCAGTAGAGTTAGGTGAGTTTGACGTTAGCTACCAATTGAGGACCATTGTAAAAGGACAAGTCTTGGCAGATTTTTTAGCAAAGTTGATGCCTGCAATAGTAGATGAAGGGATTCCCTTAGAATCAGAATGGGCCCTCCATGTAGATGGATCTTCCACTGCCTAGCTAGCGAGATGGGGCTGATCAAGTATGCAATCCGGCTGGAATATAATGCAATGAACAACAAGGTGGAATACGAGTCCTTGATCGTAGGTTTGAGTGTTACAAATAAAGCATGGGCCGAACACATCACTATCTACACCGATTCTAAACTGGTCGAAGAACATGTTAATGGTGAGTATGAGGCCAAAGAAGACCAAATGAAAGGATATTTGACTAGGGTGAAGCAACTTATGCCTCAATTTAAGAAGTTTGAGATCCAACACATCCCCAATCATAAAATTCCTTGAAGCAAGATACCTTCCACTAGATAGAGCAAAATTCAGGAAAGTTAACCTACGAGCCAGTTGGTATATGATGGTAGATAATACCCTTTACAAATGGAGCTTCACAATGCCATACTTAAGATGCTTGTCACTAGCTGAAGTCGACTATGTCATGAGAGAAGTCCACAAAGGGATATGCGGGAATCACTTAGGCAGTCGATTGCTAGTCCACAAACTTATTGGAGTGGGGTACCACTGGCTAACCATGTAGGTTGACTCGGTAAACCTTGTTCGAAGGTGCAATAGTTGTCAAAGGTTTGCCAACATCCCTCGACAGCCAGCAAAAGAGCTTATGCCCATCACGAGATCATGACCTTTTGCCTAATGGAGAATAGATATTGTGGGTTCCCTTCCCTTGGTGAATAGATAGAGCAAATTCCTCGTCATGGTCGTTGACTACTTCACCAAATGGGTTGAGGATTAGGAGCTAGCAACGATCATTAAGAGCAACATACCTAACTTCATTTGGAAGTCTATAATATGCCGATTTAGAATACCACAGGTAATAATCACAAACAATGGGAAACAATTCGACAATAGGAATTTTCAAGAATTTTGCTTTCAATTGGGCATTAGAAACCACTTTTCCTCCCCGGTCCACCCCCAGGAAAACGGTTAGGTGAAAGTGACCAGTAGAACTATATTGAAGATAATCAAGACCAAATTGGAGGCATCAAAAGGACAATGGATCGACAAGCTACCGGGGGTCCTGTGGGCCTATAGAACCACTCCAAGGAGTCCCACGGGGAAAACACCTTTCTCCTTAGCCTTCGGTAGCGTAGCGGTCATACTCATGGAAATCGGCATGACAAGTCTGAGGACTCAAAGATCACAGACTGAACAAGTAGAGAGAGAGAGCTATGATTGAGCCTAGACTTGTTAGAGGAAAAAATGGACCAAGTCCAATAAAATTATTGGCTTAACAATCAAATGCAATAAAGGACTACTACGATAACTAATTACATGCACTAGTCTATACAAAGGTGTGTACTATTCATAGCAAATATTGAAATTTGTACCAAAACATTGTACCAATAGATAATACCTTAAAGTGCAAATCTATCAATGATCACTTTTGGAACCAAAAGCTAGTACATGTACTATGAATAACTGTTGTATCCATTAAATTAGAATCTTGAAGATTCAAAATATTGAATCTTTAAAAATAGCTATTTGTTTTTGTTTTTTTTACAATTTTATCTTTGTTTATCAAGTTTGATCGATCAAAGGGAGTATGATCAATCGTATATAATGCAATTTCCAATCTCTAACCCCATTCAATTGATTGAATGAATCTTGATCGATTGAGCATAATGAGTTTTGGTTCAGATACTTTCGATCGATCGAACTATTGAGATTGTGAAAAATCTACCAGAATGAAAATGCATGATTCTTCACATGAAAATGTGCTTAGTGTGTTTACAGACACTAGTAAATGACTGATCATATAGAGGGGTGCCTAAGATGTTTACAAACATTTCTAAAAGCATTCATACAAAATATATAAATAAGAGAGTCTACATGTTTAAGAAAACTTGGAAAATCATCACCAATTTTTTTGTTTTTCTGCAAAAAGTTTCTAGCTTTTTCTACAAATAAAAAATTAAAAAAAAAATTGTGATTTTATTTTATTTCTAAGATTTGCTTTCATTGGATTTGAACAACATCCATTGCCATTCGTGTGTATCTTCTTGGGTCGTTGAATCCTGAAACGATCACAAAAGTACCTTATTACGTCAAAATAGAGGGAGACAAATACCATTAAGGATAATATGTATTGACATGCCTCGACACAAACCCTTAAAATCTTTCTAACCGTTCATTCTATTTATTGTTTAATTTATTAATTGTATAAATTCTATTTCTCTGTCAAAATTGATCTTAATTTGTTCATTGAATATTTCTAAGTAATGAATTGCTTAGAAAATTTTTACTGTAGAATTTTGTGTTGATTACTTTATCTTTAGTAGTATCTGTGTTTGCTAATAATATGTTGAATTAAATTATACAATATTAGCATTGTTTAACAACAATAACTATAGGCTATGATAGCAATGAAACACCAATGGTTCAATGTGTTAATGTCTAATGCAGAGACTACAAGCATAACTGATGACTGGGTCATCTATGTGGATACTAAATCCAAATTCAATTTACAGTAAATGATTAGTTAACATATTGGTTCACGGTATACACCAAAAAAAAATTATTGGCTTATCAAATTATTTATCGAACCGTGAAAAAGATTCAACAAAAGACAATGGAGAGATAGTTCACTAATAGCTCCAATCTTTGTATACAGTTGCAATTATTATATATTTTTACATAGATAAAACTGTTCTTAGCTTCTTATAAAGACATTGTATGGTCGCACTGAATTCCTATAAATTGAACCATTAAATAGCAGTTAACAAGACCCCCAATGATAAGATATTAAAGAGACATTGGAATAACAGTAAGATGTTTAGGCTACATGTGTTCTACTCCTCACGCATGTGCACTTGTATACGTGTATGTGTATGAGTGGCAAAATATGAGACTTAACCGGTGCTTTGCTCAAGGATTCTGTTGTATACGGAGGAAATCTTTCTTCGAAGCAAAGTTCCATAACAAGTAATTAACTAAAACATTTACCAAAAAAAAGTAATTAACTAAAACAAGTAAAAAGTTGCGCAGACAAACCAAATAATGAATAAGAAAAAAAAATATTTTTTTTATTTAAATCAACAACCATAGAATTTAGAAAATTACAAGTCTTTTTTAAAACATAAAAACTGCAACAAAAATCTTCCTGTCGACAGGTTGAATAAAAAATTGTCAACCTTAAAACTAATGGTTTGTTACAATACTAGATACATGGACCACAGCTTAGATCATGTGTAAATCAAAAGTGAAAGTAGCCCAAAGACATGAAACATAGGTGCAAATTGGAGGCTGGAAAATAGGCAATTAAGAACCATGGCAGTCACTGGTGATGGTGTTTAGTGCATACCATGTCATGTAGCAACTTGAATTTTGATTTTTTTTGGCTGACGTGGCATGTTGTGAACTAACACCACTGTTAATTTCCACTAAGTTTTTATTTTTTATTTTCAACTACAGAGGAACTTTTCCCTAGAAAATGCCATGGCAAACAAAACACCTTGCCTAGTACATCATTCACGACTTAACAATTATTGCCTAAATTTACATAACCAACAAGCCATAAGGTTCATATACAAAAAATACCGACCTAATGAAAGTAGATGTCATTACTAAAACCATGGTAAGAAAACTTGTTTCCCTTAGCAATCAGCCAAACAATCGATCCAAATTAGATGTTTTTGATTGATTTACACGCAAAACATATGGCTTATAGTTATCAAACTTTATGATTCACCAAATTTTAGATTACTACAATTATTAAAGTGGAATGGAACCAATTAGCACCGAAAATGAAATGCCTAAATTTATAGTTTTCGTGATACATTGGATTAGTTCATAAAATATCACTGAGGAAGATAGGAACAAGGTAGTGTAATACATGTTTTCACATGACCCAACCAAAAAGTTTTAGTGTTCATATATATAATATCGATCTAAAGAAAGTAGAAATCCGATTGCGTGTTCATCATGGTTATTACAAACAGTTAAAGGGAGCTGGTTGCCCTTACCAATCAACCAAACAATCAATCCAAATTTAATCATTTAGATTGATTTACATGCAAAAAGGCTTAAAATGTTTGGTTTTTTTAATGGGTTATCAATTTATATAATTTATTTTTTAAATTAATTCAATTATTACGAAGAAATGATATCTACTAGTACTAAATAATATATTTAATTTATAAAATTAATATAAATTTTAAAAATGATTCAGAATCAATTAGCACCGAAAATATATGATACTTAAACTAATAGTGTTTGTGATACATTGGATTAGTTCAAAAAATATCAAAGAAGACGAGAACAAGGTCCCGTAATACATGCTCTCACAAATACAAATCAAGAGCCTAGAACATTGTCTTAAGTGTGACATCCCTACACTAGCATTAGATTGTTTTGTTACACAGTGGATTATATCCGCTCCTCTTATCTAATTCTCCTCTCTATCCCATGTCAGGGGTGGGGTGGCACATCAGAACTGACAAGTGAAATGCACCTGACTCCCTAAAAAGTGAAAATCACTTGTCATCTGATGTGCCTGTTCCCTGACATGGGGCAAGAGAGGAGCATGAGTTAAGAGGAGCGGATACAATCCACTCTCATTTTTATTTTAATGTATTTTCATTTAATTTTAAATGTGGCGGACCATGCATCGTACAACACCTATTATCTTTCCCTTTTTCCATCAGCTTTTTGCCCTTTCTTTTTTAGGCTAGCCAAAGTGATAGACGGCAATTAGTGAGAGGAACATTCTCGAACATTACAATGAGTGAGATGAGCTGAGACATTATCATAACTTAATAATATAAAAAATTTATTACTTTTACTATCACTTTTACAAGTGGCACATCAGGGCCGTTAATTTTCTCCTAATTGGAATCTTAATCATGATTGCATCTCACTTTTGCATCGATGCAACCAATTGTTTATTTACGTGGTCCACTTCCCAAGACGTGGCTTAACAAATGCATGCCCTAGATTGGTTTAATCACCTTTTTCTTTATATCCACGATCCAATAGGAATTTTCATTTCTACGTGGCTAGGTGCTAAAGCTTCGGCAAAAGTTGGATTCGAATCTAGGGTTATTTATGTAAATGAACATGTGTATTTAATATGATAAATGACAGCTTTGATATTATTGTATCCAAGTTCTTTGTATATATACGTTCGTGTGCGTGTAAAATACTATTTTCTTTGAAGGATTCTTCTTTATGGATTTTATATATTTTTCTCACCGTCCCTCTAACGTAAATATATATATTTCATGAAATCTGTACTTTTTCTTTGTTTTATAGTTTTCAATTTAATTAAGATTTTAACTCCAAGAAAAGCACCTTTAGTAAATGCACATATCGTAAGGCATTTCTATTGTAAATGCATGTGTCATATATAATATATTAAGAATTATTCGTTAGTTTATTCAATTAATTAAAATAATGCACACGTCTGATAATTATAACCATGGTTGGAATGTGGATTGAAAATAATTTTTAAAAAGTTGGTAGTTATAAATATTATTATTTTTCCATTGGTCAAATGTTTTATACTATAAATTTTAATGGTGTAGGACTTAGAATCTAATGAGAGAGTTTTCTCTTAAGAGGATTGTGTCCACTTCTCTTCTTGTACATTAACCTCTGCTGGGGGTGAAGAGGGTGGGTGGGTTCGGATTATGTACAAACGAATCTTGTGAGAACTGTGCAAACTGTACCAGAGGGGTTGATGCAGCAGTACTGAAAAGTGATTTATACTTTTTGGGGGGTTACTTATCATTTTTCGGCGCTGATGTGTTTGCACCCTGATGTCGTTTTCACAATTCTTACAAGATTCATTCCCACCTAATTTTTTTTTCCAAGGGAGCGGGCATATCAGCGGGTATGTAAATCACTTCTGACAGTGATGTGTCAGCCCCCTTGACCCCTAGCAGAGGTTAGGAGGTTAGCGTATAAGGGGGAAGCAGATACAATCTCCCCTCAGTTTTCTATCAAGTGAAGGTTTAATGTGTAAATATGGGCATTCCATCTTATAGATCATTTGGATTAGCCACGTGTACAATGACCTTGTCCACATCAGTTCAATATCTCAGAACGAATTATATTTTTCACTATAAATAATGGCCACTGAATATTTCTTTTTTTTCTTTTTTCCTTAAATTTTTTGGTATAAATAAAGGCTCCAATATAATTCCTTTTGTACCATGTGACAACGTGCTGTAAAGTTGGAAGTTGCCACATAGAAAGGCGACATGGGGAAACATATGGACCAATTTTAGCTACTACTTGTCATAAAAGTACATAAAAAATGGCCTTAGTGTTATGCTAGTAGAGCTTAGCGCAAAACGCTACAGGTAGAGGAATAGATTACATGGCTTACTCATTGCTCATTGATCAATTTGGACCAATTCAATCTATACATCACCACTTGATCACTCAGCTTGAACATCAAATCAACTTGAAAAAAACAAAGACCTTAGAAAGGATTAGAGTGACTAAAGTTGGAATGACATTAGGGCTGACACATCAGCACCAAAAAGTAAGATACACTTTTTAAGGGGATGTTTTTCACTTTTTGGCACTAATGTGTCAGCCCTGATGTCATTCCAACTTTAGCCACTCTCAAAGTTGTTCTACCAAATCCTTAGAGTTAAAAAGGCCTATAAACGAAATAGATGTTTAGTCTAGGATTTGGTGTCCTGGACACCAGGTCACTTTACATGAAATAAAATGAACAGGGGTTGTATGAAATTTCAAATTCTCACTCATTTTATTTCAAATGAAGTCACTGGTTCCCTGGGCATAAAACTTGTGGCACTTAATCATCTCTGCTTCTCTTACATGTTTGACACCTGTCCAATGATTCTAATGGACGGATAAATAACTTCCATTAGTCTTGTTACAATTTAATGAGAGGGGTGTCAACAAATCAGAAATGCTATAGTGGTTTTCTCCATCATTTGCTGGAGACGATCCAAGCCAATAAATCAAAAACAAATTGGGATGAGTTGAAGCTAATCCAAATTTATTTTACTGAAATTGGTAAGTTAATGGGTTTTATACAAGGAATGAAAGGTAACATTTTGGATCCTCTTAAACTAAGAATGATATTTTCTGCTGTGACATGAATATTTATGCCGGTGCTGAAACCACCATTCATGGGGTGCCGTGTGCCATCAGGTACTAACAAAAGTGTATGGGCTATCACTACTTGACACCACATGGTGCCCAATGAATGGTGGCTCCAGCCCCAGCCCCAACGTAAATATTCATGTCGTCCTTAAACTTGTGGACTTGGTTTTGGAGAATCACTCAATTATGGCAAAATTTGCTGTGGCTTTTGTAGCTTGAAAAAACAACTACAAGAAAACAAAATACCAATATTAAAAGACCAAAAAAACATGCTGAAAAGAAAAAATTCCATTTTTTTTCCTGCTACAAAAAGCCACAAAAATATTCCACAGCAAATCATTGCTCTGTGTGGAAACAAAAACCTCTGTCTCTAGCCTATTCATCGAATTTACCGAAATGTCATTGATACGCTTTTTTACATAGCTCCAGCATGCACTGACGTATGACAGGGAACAGGAAATCGGAGGGAGATCTCTTCGTACATTCATGCAATCAATTCTTACGTACAAAGAGGATTTGTTATTGGTTGGACCATTTTAGCAAAAATATCAATCTTTTTGATACGTTAAGGGATGACCCAACGCAAAGCAAAACGTCTTTTCTCAATACCCATTGGTTCCCGAGTTCAAATCATGGACATGTACCACTCCAGTCTCTTCTCACAATGTGACACAATGTCTGACAAAAGGTCTATTAATAAATACACAAGTACTTATTTATTGTGTATTTACAGTAATACCCTCCATTGACTCATGTGTGTTGACTTAA
>JAOXJP010168713.1:0-12728 GCA_025762735.1 Platanus orientalis
CTCTCTCTCTCTCTCTCTCTCTATATATATATATATATATATATATATATATATATATATATATATATATTATTTTTCCACACTTCTTCCTCTAATGGGAGCGAAATGAGGGGTTTGTAAGAGAAGCTCAATGGTTGAAGCTTCTGCAACCATGCCAACTTCTTTGTCTTTGGCTGGTGGGAAGAAGAAGCATTGGTGGCTTAGCAACTGAAAGGTGGTTCTGTTACTGGCTACTATTCAAGAGAAAAAAAAGTGGGTTCTGTTAATGTTTTTTTCTTTGTCTTTTTTTGGAACTTCAGATTAAGCTCTCTACTTCTGAGTTTTTATGCTCTCTGTTTTTATGGCTTACGACTGAATCCAGCAGGTTGTGTTATTATACAACAACAGATTCTGCCCAGGATTTTTTTTTTTAATTTATTCTGTGCCTGAGTATCCAAGCTTTTTGGGTGAAGATGGCTATTACTTCAACCAATGAGATTTTGATGAGCCAAACCGAGGTTGAGCCAGACTCACCTCACGAACCTGAGCTTAGTATCTCAGACTCGTCACAAGCCTGAGCCTAGTCCTGATGTGACGAGCCTGAGCTGAGCTTGTTGACAGTCATACCTGTACATCCCATTAAATTGAAAGAAAAATTGCTTAGACAGCTATAAGACCAGCCATGCTATATGGAGAAAAATGTTGGATAATCAAGAAATAACACATACATAGACTGAGTGTAGTTGAGATGAGGATGTTGAGATGGACGAGTGACAAGACTAGAAAGGATAGAATTAGAAATGAATACGGGGTAGCCCAATAGGCGAAAAGATGAGGGAAAATTGACTAAGATGGTTTGATCAAGTGAAATGACAACTAATGTCCACACTAGTGAGGAGTAATATGATTCAAGTTGAAAGCTTTAAAAGAAGAAGGGGAAGACCCAAAAAAGGACTTAGATGAAATTGTGAGAAAAGACCCAGGGCATATGATTTAATAGAAGATATGGTGCTAGATAGCACGGAATGGCAGAACAGGATTTGTATAGCTAACTCCAAATAGTTGAGATAAGACTTTCCAGATTAATTATTAATTTATTATTATTATTATTTTGCATGAGTTGACATTTTGTGCAATAAAGATATTATGTGTTATATGCTATACATGTTTTGTTAAAACAGTAGCCTCATGCCCCTTTCTCTCTCATCCACGTGGACACTCTAATTAAATTTCTTTAATTTCCCAAAACACCCTCTAAAACCCTTCTATAATCTCTCTCTCATATTTATTCTCTTTCTATCTTTTTTTGAAGAGAATAAGGTAATTATATTAAAGGAAAAAAGGTAGGAAACACAGCATGAGAGATGCTCAAGCCCACAAGGCCTAAGACAAAAAAGACTCCCAATCAAAAATCCAAGATCTGAATGGAGAAGCCTCCCTTGATTGCGCCAAGAACAGCCAGCCATAAATCCTTGCGAGAATATCATCCATGATGCTGCAGGGTTCCTTCATAACCCTGTCAAAAATTCAACTATTGCGATCCTCCCAGCCGGCACCATCAACCACATTTCCTTGCACATACCCCTATCACCACCAAGTGCTTGCTTCGACCAGCATGATAGAAGAGCTCTCATCGACCAAGGATGGACCCAATAGATCCCAAGTTTCCAGATAAAATAATTCCAAAACGGATTAGACCAAGGACAATGCAAGAAGGAGTGATCAGCTGATTCTGCATCAGTTTTGCATAGGCAACACCAATTTGGGAGAATCAATCATCTCCTAACTAAATTGTCAATCGTTGGAATCCTATTCCACCATAGCTTCCACAAAAGAAATGCGGTTTTGGCCTGGATATGAGAATTCCACACACTCAACAGGAAATGAGATCCCAATAGCCAAGTTAAGAGCCTTGTACATAGATCTGACAGAAAAACCTTTGTCTTCGTTCAAGCTCCAAATCATTTCATCTGACATATCCATTTCCCCAAGACGGTAACTATCCAACAATACCAATACCCCCCCCCCCCACCATTTCTTCAATCTCCCAACCATGTAAACACTCAAGCAGGGTGATCTTTAACCTAATAAAAAAATCGAACACATGCCAAACATGATGGTGATCTATCTTTCCATTATTCTTTTTTCTAAACTCCTATAATTTCTCTCATATTTATTCTCTTTCTATCTTTACCTAATCAAAAAATCAAGCACCCCTCTCTTATATAATCAAATATTAAACACATTCCATTAAGATTCCTATTAAGATGGGTCTTCTATCTCTTCCATATTCGTTTTCTTTCTTTTAAAAGCTAAGTTTCCTATCTAATCTAATATCATATTATTTTTCTTTTGGTAACTAATCTAATATCATATTAGCATCCTCTCTAATCTCTTTATTTAAACAAATTGAAGATTTTTTTTTTTTGAAAAAGATAAGGAATATATTAAACAAGCATGCGAAAGAGAAGTACAATAGCATGAGATATGCTAGAAGCACCAAAGAAAAGACTAAGTTCAACTGATCGTAGTCGAACACCCAAAAGTCATAAGGGGGACAGTCCCTATTGGAGGAGGCAAAGAGCCAAGCATGGATCTTTGAGAGAGTATCATCCAACACTTTTCGAGGGTGACCCTGGGAACCATCAAACAGTCTCCTATTATGCTCCTCCCAGACCGATCACGAGAGAGCCGCTGGAATAAGGCCAACACTCAACTAGGTGTTTGATAGAATCAAGTTGGACCCACACCACACCAAAATGATCAAGGAAATAATTCCCAAAGAAGCAACCCACAGGCAATGAAGAAAAAGGTGGCTTGAAGATTCACCCACTAAAATGCACAAACACCAATTTGTAATCCACATCCCTCAACAGATAAGGTTGTCAATAGTGGGCGCACGATTTCACCACAATTTCCACATAAAGAAAGAAACTTTAAGTTGAATTTGAGGGTTCCAAACACAAATCCCCGGGGAGAATTCCGACTTTTGAGGTCTAAGCGCATCAAACATAGACAAGACTAAGAATCCTCCATCCTCATCATGGGCCCAAATCATTTCATCGTCCAACTCCTGATCACCAACCGGATATTTCTCTAGAATATCCATCAATTGCCCCATTTCCTTAATCTCCCAATCATTCAAGTTCCTTCTAGGATTAAGGTCCCATGAGCAAAAGACTCTAGATTGAATCATATGGTCTTGCACAGACCCATTCTTGGAAGTGGCCAACCCAAAACAAGAAGGAAAGAAAATGTTGAGGGGGCTCCATGACACACCAAGGATCCGGCCAAAACCAGACCCTATTTCCTTTGTTAACTTTGAACTTAACAAGCTTGAAGAAATCATCCATAGCTGACATGATGCCCTTCCACACTCCAAACCCCCCCTGGACCCACCGGCACAGAACTAGACCAATTAAGCCAATCTTCCCTATACTTAACCGAAATCAAATACCTCCAAGTTGCATTTCTTTCATAACCAAACCTCCATAACCACTTAGAGAACAAAGCAATATTCATTTTCTTCAAAGATCAAATACCCAATCCCCCTTAGGTCACTAAACTACAAATTTTATCCCAGTCCACCCAATGAATCTTTCTCTTCCCTTGCTTTGATCCCCACAAAAAATCTCTCTGCAGCCTCTCCAACTTATAAACAAAAAATCTCTCTGTAGCCTCTCCAACTTATAGACAATAAAAGCTGGAGCTTTGTAAAGGGAAAAGAAAAAAAAAATAGGCATGCTAGCAATTATGAGTTATTAAAGTCTAGGACATAAGGGTCATTTTAATTTTTGTTTTTGGGTATTTGTGTAATAAGACATTATTGCCAATGACATTTTAGTAATATTAGAGAGTCAACAAGTCAAAGTAGGACCCTCTAAGAGTGTTGGACGAAATTCTCTAGAAGGGCCTGATTATGACACTTTTTATTTTTAAAAAATAAAGTTTTTAATAGTTTTGACTTTAGGAAAGTCTTAGGTAGCAAGTAAGCTAGTAGTTTAGGAGCTTTTAAGTTTTTTTTTTTGTTATTTTCATGAGTTTGTGAACCTATTATATGGAATGCACGTTTTTGTACTTAATATGATTGAATGAACAAAAAATTTGGTTGTTTTCTTGTTCTCCATGAGTGGAACTACTCCTCTTCTTCAAGTCCTTAGTGCCTAAGGCTTGGCTTGGATGGTGTATATCCTTCTTTATCTTCTTCTCCCTCATCTTCTTCTTTTGATATTTTTTTCTTTGTTTTCTTTAAATTTTGTTGCCGTAGTCCAAGAATCCATCTTCTTAAGCCTCCATACACCATCTTCTTCATGTTGAAGTATTCGGGGACTTATATGTAATAAGGGTACTATAAAACCATATACCTTTGGTATATCATATGTAATGTATATAAATACTCTTTTTGATATAAATAAAAACTACGTATGAGACAATAGATCCATATGATTAATCCAAAATCATATCTTCTCTCTCATTTCTTCTTCTTCTTCTTCTTCTTCTTCTTCTTCTTATCTTTCTCTCAGATGCACAAACAAGGTTTACAACCTAGCAAATCAAGTTGGTATCAGAGCGGGACATGATCAAACATCCCGGCATAGGGGGATGATGCTAACGCCAGCAGGCTGTACCATCGACCTACATGAAAGTTTAGGGTTTTGAAAGATCATAGTCCTTTGGTGTTTATGGTAATTTTTTCAAGTTTTTTTTATGCATGATTAAATTATGTCGAAGGTTTTGGTAAAGAGACCCAAAAAATATCTGTTTTTTGCAAATTGTAGGTCTACAGCGATTGGAAGTATTTTAGATTGATTCCTTCGAAAGGAGTGGCCTTTTTTATGAGGAATCTTTAAAAACAAGTCTCATCTTGTTTCATTTGGTGTAGAAAGAGATCTAGCCATTTTTGGCCAAGTAGGTTCAGGACACCTGGGATGATTTCGAGGTAGTGTTGAGCTTGTGTGAAAGGATTGGTCATTTTTTAAGGAGGAATCATTTGAGATAGGCCTTGTGTGATTTGAAGGATCTGCAGTGTTTTTTCGGCTGGTAAGGCCATGACACCTAAGATGAAAAATTGTTGCCTTTGCTTTGTTTTTTGTGCCATCAAACCTGCAGGTCCAGTGATGTGAATGATGATTTGTAAGCATCTTTAGATGTAGTTTAGGTGTGTTTTCTAATTATTCGGGCTAATTGTTACTATGAGGTAACTTTGTGAAGTGCAGAATGTCGAAAGTATCAATGGAGTCTACCAAGACGGATGAAAATCGGAGTGTTCCGAGTTTTGTTGGTGTCATATCACTTATGGGTATCCAGGGTGATAATCCCGGTGCACAAATCACCACTGTCAAGTTGGATGGGACGAGTTATTTGGAATGGTCCCAATCCGCAAAGATGTATATCAATGGAAGGAGCAAACTTGGCTACATCAAAGGCCGTATTCTTGAACCAACTGACTCAAATTCTCAGGCTTATGAGAATTGGAGTTTGAAAATCTGACTGTGATGTCATGGTTACTTAACTCGATCCAACCACAAATCAGCCGTGGTTTTTTGTTCCTTCGAATTGCCAAGGATATATGGGATTCTGCTGCACAGACATATTCCCAGGTAAACAACTTTGTACGGATTTATCAGTTAAATTAGAAAATTGCTCATCTTTGCCAAGGGGAGAAAATTTTGAACAGTTACTTTGCCACTTTGTGTAGCATGTGGGAGGAGTTAAATCACTCTGAAATATATAAGCCAAAATGTTAGGCAGATGCAGTGGCATACAAAGAAAAGATTGAGCAAGATAGACTTTTTGAATTTCTGGCTGGGCTAAATGATGAATTTGAATTGATCCGCATCAACATTCTGAGTAGAGATCAACTTCCCTCCTTAAATGAAGCGTATACATTGGCTTAGAGTGAAGAAAGCAGGAAGAATGTCATACATCTGTACACTTCTGGACCTCCAAAGAAATTATCTTTAGTTTCTACCCCTTTCCAAAAGGGGGGTAAGAGTGATTTTAAAAAACCCTTCCACCCTAATCATGAGGATAAAGAGAAGATTTCATGGAAAGGAGGACCTATTGATAAGGACAAGCTCCGCTGTAATCACTATGGGAATATGAGACATACACATGAGAACGACTGGGATCTTGTTGGCCGACCTGAAAAATTAAGCAAGCCAGGAAATGGGTGAGCAAACTCTGTCACGTCACAAGAAAGGGATATGGGTCCTACCTTTACAAACTCCAAGACAGTTGACATTGGCATTGCATCCTCTGGTGACTCTTCTCGACAAATGGTAATAGTTCCTGAAGTTGAATTTGGGAATCTACGCCGGTTTATGACACAGCTAAAGGGGCTTAAGACGGCTAAGTTGTCCTCTTACATCTTCATTTTTTTCATAGAGTCAGGTACCCATGCTATTGCTTTCAATGTCTCTCCATCCACACCTTCATCCTAGATTACTGATTCAGGAGCAACAGATCACATGACAGGTCTGTCATCCTTATTTTCCTCTTACTCTATTTGTTCTGATCGGGACAAAGTTAGAGTGGCAGACGGGACATTGTCCTCCATTTCTGTGAAAGGCAATGTTAACGTATCACCAACTATGTCTCTATCCTCAATTTTGCATGTTGTTAAATATGCAACTAGTTGTCCATTAGCCATATCCCGTGATCTAAATTGCTCAATCATTTTCTTTCCATCTCATTGTGTTTTTTCAGGATCTGGATTAGAGGCAGACGATTAGGAGTGATTGTGTAACTAATGGACTCTACCTCTTTGATGATAGTGTGGACTCTCCTTTGTCAACAGCTTGTGTCTCCAATATTCGTGATTGTCATTTGAGTAATAAAGACCGATTAATGCCCTGGCATAATCAGTTGGGTCATTTATCTGTGGCTTCTTTATGTGTTTTGTTTTTAAGTTTATTTGAGTTTGGTGTCGAGTCTAATCTTCAGTGTGAAGTTTGTTATTGTCTAAACATGTTCAGAACACTGATTCTCCTAGTATTAATAATAAAAGTGTTGTTCCTTTTTCTTTGGTACGCTCTGATGTTTGGGGGCCTTCCCCTACCACTTCTCTCTTTGGATTTCGCTACTTTGTTTCATTTGTTGATGACTACTCACGGTGCACATGAATATATTTGATGAAAACCAAGGAAAAAGTTTCTTCAATATTTTATGCTTTTCACAGGATGGTTCAGACTCAATTTGGTGCATCCATTAAAGTTCTTATATCTGATAATGGGGGAGAGTACATATCATCTCAATTGCATAAGTACTTAATAGAATGTGGCACACCAGCCATCGTGTGTTCACACCCCTCAACAGAATGGTGTTGCTAAACGGAAAAACCGCCACCTATTGGAAGTGATGCGAGCGCTCTTATTTGGTACGAACATCCCAGAAACTTTTTGGTCTGAAGCCCTTCTTATTGCTATTTATTTGATAAATCGCATGCCTTCTAAGGTACTTCATCTTAAATCACCTATTGTTGTCTTGTGTCCTAACAATCCCCTATTTCGTGTTTGTTACGTTCATATATAGAAAGGAGATCGATCAAAATTGGACCCGCGCATAAAAATAAGTATATTTTTGGGCTATCCATTTGCTTAAAAGAGTTATAAGTACTATAACCCGGGAACTGGTAAAAAATTTGTTTTGATGGATGTAATCTTTTTTGAGCCTATTCCGTTTTTCTCTCGTTCCACCACCTCTCTTCAGGGGGAAAGTTTGAGTCGTGAAGAGAAGTCTCAGTGTTTTCCTTCAGTGCTTCCACTTTCTCCTACTTTGGTTTCTTCATTCTCCTTTGACATCCCTAACTCCAGACAATGGGAAATATCTACTTGTTTGACAAGGAGGAAGGATACAACAAGCTATCCACCCTTGGTTGCATCTTCGGATCTAGGTAATTCTCCAGCTCATATTCCTCAAGTTCCTCTGATAATATTCATTCTGCAAATGTTGATGATCTTTCCATAGCATTCGCAAAGGAAATAAATCTTGTACTAACCATGCTACCTCTAACTTTGTATCCTGTAAGACCTTGAATCTTGTATATCGTACCTTTGTTGGATCTTTATCTTCTGTACATGTCCCTTCCAATTTGAAAGAGGCAATCTCTCAGAGTCAGTGGCGAAATGCAATGTGTGAGGAGACGACAGGATTGGAGAAAAATGGGACATGGGAACTTGTGGACCTTCTAATGGGAAAACAACTAGAAGGGTGCGCAAGTGGGTTTATACTGTTAAATACAAAACAGATGGATTCATTGACAAGTATAAAACAAGACTAGTAGCAAAGTGATTTACTCAGACATATGGTATTAAATACCAAGAGACCTTTGCTCCAGTGGCCAAGATGAACTCCATCCGAATGTTACTATCTATTGCAAAAAACAAAGAAAGGCCACTTTGGCAACTGGATGTGAAGAATGCATTTCATGGTGATCTACATGAAGTGTACAAGATGCTACCTCCAAGCTTCAAGATTCCAGGAAGTGAAGGTAAGGTGTGCAAACTAAGGCATTGTATAGACTCAAGCAATCACCAAGGGCGTGGTTTGAGAGATTCAGTGGTAGTTTAACCAAAATTGGTTACAAGCAATCCTAAGCGGATCATACTTTATTTTTCAAACACTCCTTGAAAGGATCTACAACAGTCATTATGTATGTGGATGACATAATAGTCACGAGAGATGACTCAGAGGAAATACACCAACTAAAGGCTAATTTGAGGATTTGGGCACACTTTGTTATTTCCTGGGTCTTGAGGTTGCTCGTTCCAAGAAAGGCATCTTCATATCTCAGAGAAAGTATGTTCTGGACTTACTTACTAAGACAGGCTTATTAAGGGCATGGCTGGTAGAAACCCCTATTAAAGTTAACCATAGGTTGAATGATCAGGATGGAAGACCATTGATAGACGCTAGACGATATCAACGGTTTATTGGAAAACTTATCTATCTCGCATTGATAAGATCAGATATAGCTTTTGCCGTTGAAGTTGTTATCAATTCATGCATGCACCACAAACAACACAACTAGAAACTACCTTTCGCATTTTGAGGTATCTAAAATCTGTTCCAGGAAGGGGGCTGCTATTTTCAAACAATGGCTATGTGAAGGTTGAGATGTATATAGATGTGGACTGGCCAGGATCAGTCATAGAGACACTCAACCTCCAGTTACTGTTTATTTGTAGGTGGAAATCTTGTAACATGAAGAAGCAAGAAACAATCAGTGGTTGCCAGGTCGAGTGCAGAAGCAAAATATAGATCAATGGCACATGGGATTTGTAAAGCCCTTTGATTAAGGCTTCTACTACATGAGATTGGCCTTAAGGTACAAACCCCGGTGAGCCTATATTGTGATAACAAGTCAGCCATTAGTATCTCTCACAATCCTGTGCAACATGACCGGATCAAGCACATAGAAGTAGACCAACATTTCATCAAAGAGAAAATACTTTAAGGATTGATTTGTACTCCTTTTGTTACTACGGATCAACAATTAGCAGATGTGTTAACTAAAGGTGTCACCAAAGTATGGCTCCATGATATCATCAACAAGTTGGGCATGTTTGACATTTATGCTCCAACTTGAGGGGAGGTGTTAAAGTATTCAGGGACTTATATGTAATAAGGGTACTATACACCCGTATACCTTTGGTATACCATATGTAATGTATGCCAATATTTTTTTTGATATAAATATCAACTACGTATGAGACAATAGATCGATACGGTTGATCCAAACTCATCTCTTCTCTTTCATTTCTTCTTCTTCTTCTTATCTTTCTCTCAGACATACAAACAAGGTTTACAACCTAGAAAATCTAGTCTTCATCCCTATACATTCTTCTTTTTTTTGGATAAATAACGACTTTATTAGAACAACGAAAGATAAAATACAAGGCACCGGGCGGGACATACTTAAATACCTCCACCCAGAGAATCCGGAATTACATCAGTGATAACAATTTCATTAATCACCACAGCCCATTTAGCAACCTTATCAGCTAAGTTATTTTGAGATCTTGGAATATGAACTACAGAGATATTCAAAGAAGTGATTGAATCCAAGATCTCATGAATGAAATGAGCATATTTTCAAGATCTTTAAGAAGATTCGGTGGCCCACCCCACCACCACACTGAGTCTCCCTCAACCATCCCATTTCTCTCAAATCCTATCTTTTTGAGCTCCCAAAAACCCATAATAAGACCCATAACCTTAGCCTTCATGGAGTCACAAAACCCAATAGGACCAGCAACAATACGGATGGCATTTCCAAGATGATCTTGGATCACTCCCCCGAAGCCACTTGGCTCTGGATTCCTAAGAGAAGAACCGTCAAAATTAAGCTTTAAAGAGCTAAACGGGGGGAGGGGGGGCATCCAATCCGAACAATAGAGGCACGCCTTACAGGAATTTACAGGAATTAAAGGCAATTGAAGTAACCCAATCTCTAACCAACATGGACAAAGATAGCCCTTGAAATTCTTTTTGAACAAAGATCAAGCTTCCAACCTCCCAAGTAATGTAGTCAATAACCTCATATCTAGATTTATAATTTCCTTAAAAAATCCTCTTGTTCCTTTCCTTCCAAATTCCCCAAATAACTGCATGGATTAAACAATTCCATAATATTTTTCCTCTCCCCCAAGCCTGAAGCATTCCATCAGAAAAACAATTCCACCTTCTTTTTTGGCATAACCCAAGAACGGTTGAGGCCGGAAAAAAGTAAGCCTAAACACCCATAGAAAAGTTACAATAAATAAATAAATGATTAGTTGTTTCATCATTCTCCTTGCATAACACACACCAATTCAAGGATAAAATCATATGAGGTCTTCTCCTTTAAAGCATATCCATGGTGTTAATTCGGTTAAGAGCCATTGACCAAGAGAAAGCTTTCACCCTGGGAGGAACTGGTAGCTTCCAAATCTTACTACCAGGGAAGGGAAAGGAAGAATTATTTGAAACAGATAAGAACAAAAACAAAGATTTCGAAGTAAAAAGACCTGAAGAGTTAAGCATCCAAGTTTTTTGGTTTAGGAATGAATTAGAAAGAAAAATATCCTTGAGAAGAAACATTAAATTCCCTAACATATCCACTTCTCAATCATAGAGATCCTGAGAAAACTCGATTTTCCAAAAGAGGACAAAGGGGAACAAGAGAGAACCCTGAGATCATGGCCATTTTATTTTTCACCAAGCTAAACGATTTAGGATAAACTTGAGAAAGACATTGGTCCCCCTACCATAGGTCCAACCAAAACCTAATAAAAACACCATTACCCATAGAAAAACAGGTTCGAGGAAAAAAGGAAAAATAGAGACAATATTTTCCTAAGTCAAAGAAGAAGCTTGAGATAAAGAAGGATTAACATCCCAACCATTAGGATGACTATCGTACTTGCAAAAAATAGTGGATTGCCATAAAGTGCCTCTTTCATTAGAAAATCTCCATAGCCATTTACCCAAAAGCGCCAAGTTCCTCTCCTTCAAACACCCTATACCCAACCCCTCCTGTCAACATCCTCCCACTTCACCAAGTGATCATTCTTGTCTATTCCTCCATCCCAAAGAAAATTTCTTTGATTCTTGTTCAAAACTTAAGCCACCTTAGAAGGCATCTTAAACAAAGACGTAATAAACCGGCAAATTGGAGAGAGCAACTTTGATTAAGGTTATCCTTCTACCCAATGAAACATAGGATTTCTTCTAGCTAGCCAACTTTTTCTGTACTCTTTCCACCATAGGATCCCAAAAAGAGATAGATTTTGGATTACCTCCCAAAGGAAGATCAAGATACTTCATAGGCCATTCATCCACATTAGAGCATATTAATTCAGATCCTCCTTACTCAACCTAATGCTCACCAAACTCACAAGTCATTGACATACTCCCGTGTATATCCAAACAAGGACATGAAGGTCATTTTAATTTTTGTTTTTGGGTATTTGTGTAATAAGGCATTATTGCCATTGGTATTTTAGTAATTATAGAGAGTCAACAAGTCAAAGTGGGGCCTTCTAAGAGTGTTGAACGAAATCCTCTAGAAATACCTGATTTTGGCACTTTTTGTTTTTAGAAAGTGAAGTTTTTAGTAGTTTTGACTTTAGGAAAGTCTTAAGTAGCAAGTAAGCTAGTAGTTTAGGAGTTTCTAAGTTGTTTTTTTGTTATTTTCATGAGTTTGTGAGCCTATATATGGACTGCATGTTTTTGTACTTGGTATGATTGAATGAATAAAAATTTTAGTTGTTTTTTTATTCTCCATGAGTGGAACTACTCCTCTTCTTCAACTTTAAAGAATCTTCAAGCCCTTGGTGACTAAGGCTTGGCTTGGTTGGTGATTTCCTCAAGGTACATCTTTCTTTATCTTCTTCTCCCTCATCTTCTTCTTTTTTTGATATTTTTTTTCTGTTATCTTTAAATTTTGCTGCTTACAGTTCAACAATCCATCTTTTTAAGCCTCTATACACAATCTTCTTCATCTCGACACATTCTACATCATCATAAATAACAACCTACCACCTGTTGTCCTTGAAATCCTCTTAAAATCCTTAAAGAAATCAATTCAAGAACCTGATAAACTCTGCCCAGAATTCCCCACAAACCTTCTTGGCCTGAGTTTATAACTTTTACTTAGAGATTATCATCTCTGATCAGGCGGCAGATCTAGAAGCATCTACTCAGATGTTTTGAACCACTAAAACCTGAAACCCAACCACATACTCCATACGGCTAGTTCCAAACCC
>JAOXJP010168724.1:0-12728 GCA_025762735.1 Platanus orientalis
CACATCACCTCCAAAAAGTGAATTGATCCCCCCCTCTGAGTGGCCACTCAGGGGGGGTGGTGTAGAGGATATCTATTCATGTTTAGAGGGCTGAAATCCACTGTTCAAGAGGTCCTATTGAAAAATTACATGGGGTAGAAATTAGCATGATTGGACAACTCTTAACCATCAGTATTTTTTTTTTGGTAATTTAACTTTTTTAACCATCAGTATATTTTACTAAAATTAAACAGTTTTTCTTATAAAAAAAATTCTTTGAAAATCCAATTTATACATGATGAGGTTGATTATTGGCCTTGGACAATCTTTTGGATTGATACCCATCTAATGGTGGGTTCTAATCTTCTTTAAATAAGACACTTAAACCAAAAAGATGTCTAAAACCAAAGCCCATGAATTTGCCATACAGAGTTCTACTTATTGAATATCTATGCCACAATGCACATGTGCATTGGCTTGGGACTATCTAATGTAGGGCTAGGAATGAGCAGGTCGGGAAACGACTGTCTCAAACTTGGAATGTTTTGGAACTTGAAACCATCCACCCACAAACTAAGAAGAAATAGAAGATATCGTATTGGTTGGCAGCAGGTCAAGAATTGCCATCCCTAGTCCAATGGATGCGTCAGCTCTTTATTGCTCCATTAATTGCACTAAAAAGGCCTCATATATATATATGCACCAATTAAATATAATATGATGGGGTTTAGGGTAGATAATTAATAATTTAGGTTAGATTAAGACGGTAAGAAAATCCCCACAGAGAAGTTGGATTATGGAGATGAAACAGGAAACTCCCATATTAGAGATTGCCTCTCCCATCCAGTGATAAATCAGATAATTCCCGGCTGTATAGCCTTTCCCATGTACTTGGCAGTATCATTACCCAAAGCCCAGACAACCTTAGAGCCTTTTAGGCTAGCCCTGGTTATGTATGTAGGGCAGCATTGACTGGAGAAGGGTAGTGTTATGCAAAAACCCTAGATTTGGAATTGAAGAGTAATAAAGTAGAAGAAAGAAGAATAACAAACAACAAACCACACAATAATTTACATTACTCAGCTTAAAGCCTATGTCTACGGGCGAAGACATCTAAGAAGAATTTTACTATTAATGAAGAAATTATAGTGTGGTGGTTCTGTTCCCAAAACCCTAATCACCCGAGTGGGTCCAGTGAAACCCCTCATTGGGTTGAAAATGGATAATTCAGGTCGCACCCCGGGTTTAATTCGAGGCATCATTACAACAGGTTATCTCCATTGCATTGCTCTAAGATAATACAAACTTTAGTTTGAACACAACTTATAAAAAAAGATATTTTTATATTTTAAATAGTGGATTATATATAAAGCATGTGCATGGCAATGTCTTGTATAAAGCACTCGAAGAGAAATACATTAAGAATAATTATAAACTAACCAAAGGTCAATGAAAGATATAAACATAAATAATGCATCCAGATTGGAGGGAGCACGAAATCTCCTCAGATTTCACTTTCTTCATTAATGCAAGATTTTGTTAATGTTAAACCCAAAGATTGGATCTTCATGTTTATTCTATGTTTATTTTTTGGTGAAAAAATTACTAATACTAAAACAAGTTTTTAGTGTCCCTAATTATCAATTAGTGTCGTTCTTCATCCTTTACAATTTCCTTTGGGAAGTTAAATATATATTCAATAATTCCTTGGTAACTTCATGGCATAACTTACCCAAAAACAAACTTCATGGCATATTTAAAACCCATTACTTGTAGTATGTTTTCCTCTTGTTACTCTTTCAAAATATTAATTTATAATTCAGAATTTACTGAATATTTGTGTGAGGGAAGATAAACTCAAAAAGAGAAAAGGATTTTTCATATGCTCCCTCTTTTTTCCTTTCTCCTATTTAATAAACTCTCTACTTGAGAAAAATGGTTTCTTTCTTAAGCAAGATACAGTTAATGGATCATCTCATGTGCACCTTAGATCAATCAACCACTAACACCTGCCTACCTAAAGAATCCAACTACATACTTAGAAAATTTATGAAGCTTAAAATTCATCAAAAGAACATGCTCAACAATACATATTACAAAATGTGTGGATCAAATTAACTTAACATCACGAAAAAAAAACATTTATACCAAACATTGATGTTTCATGTGTAAGAGTTGGTGCGTCATCCTTTGGTTCCCAACTATTGTAATATCTTTATTTTATTTTATTTTTGGTAGTGCTAACTATTGTAACGTCAACCCTTTGATATGTAGTTGCTCATACTTTGCCACTGTAATTCCATAATGGCCCTTGCAAATGTAGCATTATACCAAGAGTAATCAATAGTATTTCAATTCTAACTTATGGTAAGTTTTACCAGTTTTTTAAGTCTATCTTCTAATGTAGACAATTTTTGTGAGGTTGGACTCAGATTAGGTTCTACATTGTAACCAGAGAGAGAGAGAGAGAGAGAGAGAGAGCCCAAATCCCATATGCTTGTACATGTGGGTTCCAAGAGACCTTTAGCCTCTCTTGATATGAGTCTTATAGAAACCATATGCACAGAAACTGTGCAATATGGTTGAACCATTACGATGCATCCTATTCAACATGTCCGAAGATCTTATTTAGAGGCTTAAATTAGCTAAGGTCATTTTTAATTAGAAGAATACCCGATGGCTTAAACTCCCACATTAATTGACCTCAATAATTTAATCTTTTTTTTTTTTTTTTATCCCAAACATTGTTACGTAGACAAGTGATTTTAGGTTCGCTGGCAGCATGGAAAATAGAGAAAAATGGATGCGACAAAAAACAATCAATAATAAAACACATACAAGAGTTATTGCATATATACATGTACAAAGACGATTCCGCTATGCAATTTAAAAAGAATAAAATAAAGAGTATATAAGCTTGCAACTTACGACTTAAATAGATGACCCAATTTTTAATCCCAACCCGTGTAGAAAAGCATCCTTCCAATCCCTAAATTAAAAAGCCTCATATAGCATGATAGCGAAGTAGGGAAACATACATGCTGTGTGGCCGATATCATCAGGGGCTTAGGTTGTATAAAACAGAATTTTAGACATCAGTATAACTAATATAAATGTACAATGAATCTAAAGGTAATGAATGATTAATTGAATAACATTTGCCTCTTTTTTTTCTTTTTTCTTTTTGGTAAAAGAGCAAAGCTCAATTCATTAGTTGGAACGAGTTACAAAAAGTTCTTCAGATAAAATAACAGATTTCATCTCTTCATCAAATGAGTCAGAATTTTAAGAGCCCTCCACTTGTTCCTAAGCTGCAATTGAGGCCATATGGTGAGCCACTTTGTTACAGCTACTTGGAACAAATGAAATTGCAATTGTTGAGATTTGAAGACTCCGACATTCCTAGATAATTTTTGCAATTCTCCATGATAGTTTGATTGTTTTTTCCAAAAGAACAAGCTTGGTGATCATTTGACAATCTCATTCAATAATGAATCCCCTAGCTTGAAGCTTTGCAGCTAGTTGTATTCCAAGCAAAAATCCCCATGCTTCAGTTTCCTCTGCTGTACTTTCAATAGTGGTTTTGGACAAACCTTCAACAGGTGTGCCCCTTTGATCTCTAGCAATGGCTGCTACAGCTCCAAATGGTTTAATGGTTCCATCGACATTTATTTTGGTATGACCTTCTAGTGGAGGGGATCAATTGGGTGACAAAAAACCATTGTTTGAACTAGGTTGAGCTTTTCCATTCGGTTTACTTCCAGTAGAATTATTGAGTACAAGTTGATATTCATTAAACATTCTTGATGCTTTTTGGATGGCATTGCTAGCTGAAGGGGGGATTCCATTGAATGTTTTATCATTTATGGTTTTCCAGATAGGCCAAATAATTAATAAGAGTACCTATGTTAAAGGTATATGTGTCAAGTAGAAAAGAACATCATTCTCCCATCCAATCCTTAAAGGATCTATTGTTTTCATTGATTCTTAGTCCTAAAGTTGAGTCAAACCAAACTGATTGTGAAAATTTGCAATAGAAGAACATGTGGTCAATTGTTTCCCAATCTTTCTCACAAAAAGAACATAATGGATCGATCGAGCTGATAAATTTGAAAATATTGCCCTTCACTACTATAGCATTATGTAAGCATTTCCAAATGAAGATTACAATCATTGGAATGATGCTTTTAATTTTTCATAATGCCTTACAAATTTTAACAGATATCACATCTATTTTGGAGGAGGATGAGGCATTTCTTTTGCTGAATTCAGTGTATGCTGATTTGGAAGAAAAGTTACCTAAAGGGGTGAGGGTTCAAATGAGAGTGTCATTTTCGTATCTATCCACTTCACTTAGGTGGATTTTTTTGTATAACTTTTGCTATATGTATGGGAAAAATCTCCTCCAGTATATTCATCCTCCATCTGCGATTTGTTTGGTCTATAAGCTTAGCTACTTTTTTCTTAAGAGATCAGTGAAATTATCATGGACTCTATGAAATGGAATACTAGGGATCCATAGGTCTTCCCAGATATTGATGTTATGACCACTTGCTACTGACCAACAACTCCTTTCTTTGAGAAGTTTCCTATTTTTTAGAATGGCTCTCCATGTAGATGAATTTGATTTAGATTGTTTCATCTCCCAAAAGCTAGAATTTTTCATGTATCTTGTTTGAAGAAGTTTGACCTAAGTATCATCTAGGTTTTTGATAAACCTTTATCCTAGTTTGGCTACCAATCCATTGTTAATAGCTTCCATCTCTCTTATTCCAAGTCCCCCATTCTTTTTTTTTTCTTCATGAAAGGTACTCCAAGCTTTCAAATACAACTTACTTTTGCCTTTTTCTTTCCCCCACTAAGAGTCTCTTTGAAAATTGTTATTTTTTTACAAATAGCTTTAGGGATAAGATTCGTGGTTATATGGTAGCTTGGAATAGAAGCCAACACTGATTTGATCAAAGTTGTTCTTCCAGCATGGGACAGGAGTTTGTCCTTCCATCCTTTCAATTTAGTTTTGTATTTTTTTTTAGTGGGAAGTCATCAGTGTCCTTTCTAGTATCCTTTTACAGAAATAGTTTTCCCCCATAAATTGAACCCCCAAAAAATTGAAAAGTTCTAACTCCCTTTCTTCTTTGACATTTATGATGAAAAGTAATGCAGACTTTGCAAAATTCACCTTTTGATCTGATCATTTCTCATATGTTTTCAACATGAGTTTGAGATTTTGAGCCTCCTACATATTTGATCTTTCAAATAGAAGTAAATCGCCATCAAAACATTAACTAAGAGATTTTCAGTGCGTACCTATAGATTTTTATTCCTTTATAATATCCCTGATCAATTATCCTGTTTATCAAACAAACTAACATTTCAACACATAATATAAAAATGTATAGAGAGAGTGGGCAACCTTGTCTAATTCCACAAGATGGATGGATGCTTCATTCTGGGTTCCCGTTAATGAGAATTGAAAATTTGGTTCCTTTTATTCCTAACATGATTAGATCATGAGTTTTGTTCTGGAATCCAAACCCTTTTAGAATAACATTGATGAAATCCCATTCAATTTGTCATAAACTTTCACCATATCCAATGCTATTAGTGATTGATTACATTGTTAAGTGGTTTTCCGAAAAATAATCATTCGAATCTCTTCCCTTCTCCTTATAAATAACACGCTATTCATCCCCTTTAATCCTTTATAGCTCTCTAATGATTTTCCTTGGACTCTTAGAAACTTTATTAAAATCAAGAAAGAAAAGAAAATGAATATTTGAAAATATAAATATAAAACAAAAATACAAAAATCCCACAAATCATAAATAAGTTTGAAAAAGAAAATTGAAGAATAAACAAAAATGACTATTATAGTATTTTCCTATTCTTGTGCAAGTTATAAGAGGAATTCTATACCCCATCCCTCTTTATTTTAATTTATTTAGTTATTACTTGTTCTTTTTCTTTTCTTTCATACTTTCTAATCCCTTACTATCATTTATCACTAGTATTCATTTTCTTTTATCATGGTTTTTAGTTTTTTAAATTAGAGAAAACTTGGTGTCAAGATTAGGGATGCTTAAAATATTTATACAAGAGTGTCATTTAATCCTTGAAAACCATTTTTTAAAGGCAAAATATATCTATGCTATAAAAAAAAATTTAAAACTTGATGTATGAATGAGGATGAGAGAATTTCAATAATATATGAGGACAGACTTCAGAGTACACAACACTAGATTTCCTAATAAATTAGAAAACTTCATAAAAAAAAGAAATGAACGAATAGGTAAAATATATACATGGGTCTAAACATATTCAAGCATAGGTGGAAGTTGGCAAGGCTCTCGATTTAAATGCAATTTCCTTGGGTGAAAGTTTTTCATCAGTAGGTTCACAACACCATCATCCTCCCTCTCATGGTTAGTAGGGGCTTGGCCTAGTCAACATCACCATCACCACAAATTAAAAAACTTCCATTATTACTCCCCCTCAAGCTAAGGAAACAGAGTGATTTCTTAGCTTGATCCAAAGTTTGTGAAATTGATCCTTAGGAAAAGTTCACCGTCAGTGGCTTAATTACCACCATTAGTTCATCACCTTCCTTCAGTCACAAAAATATCTACCTACATACATTGTCTTATCTCTTTTATTATTTTGATTTTATTTATCCTCAAGATAGAGAGCACCTAATCTCTAGATTAGATTTTAGATGAGGAGATCCTAAGTGCAAATATGGGAGTGTATCCTTCTTTAATCAAGATTTCTTCAATTTAAAAATATATGTATCCATTCTAGCATCGTTTCATCAATTCTTTTGTTTGCTTTAGATTGAGAATTCCTATGCTCCTCAATGGACCACCGATCAATAACAAGCCAAAGTATTGTTCATTCTTGGTTGTAGCATTATATATATATACTTGTGATAAATTAATGTTTTGATTTTGTTAGTTTGCTTACTTTCAATTTTACCTTTATTTCTTTTTACATGGAAATCGAATGCTTGAGAGGATGATATGAGCTAAGAACTACATGACCATCTCTAAAATGGGTAACCTAGGGCTCTTGTGCTGACAATTGATTTTTGGTTTCCATTGAACTTTGGTAAACAAGATCAGTGAAGTCATTCAATGACACTTTTTTACAATCTTTCAAAATGATTACCAATTACAACCCATTTTGGTTGGTGCCGACTCCAACTCATCAATCTATAGATTATTCTAATTCCTAAGAGGTAAGCCTCTAGTTTACAGGTGTCCAAAATCAGCAGTTATCATCAATTATACAATATTGGAAGCTAGATTCACTACTACAAAATATTGGTTTAGCTTGTTGGTGTGGAGCCTGATGCAATGCAGTAGAGGAGCAAGGAAGAAGTTGTTGTAAAAGCAGACTATTGTAAGAGCATACTAATCCAAGGGCCCTAGACCAGTCTAACATAGCCAAACTGATCCAATGTTAAGTGGACCAATCCAGGCACACTGTAGGTTGCACAAACAAAACACTAGAGAGTTAGTGGACCGATCCAACTTTTAGGTTAGACCAATCCTACTTAGGCCTCAAACTGATCCGAGATTTTCCAGATTGATCATGCAGTAGAAATCCAGTTGCAAATGGAAATAGAAGGTCCGTGGAAAAGAAGGATTCTTGTCAAGTTTGATCTCTATGATGTATATAATGTCTCTATTGTCATTTAGTGTTAAGAAGAGAGAAAATATTGTGTGAAAATAGTGGTTTTGTGAAAGATTGAGAGAGAACTCTTGTTTTCTTCCAAGTTTAGTGAAGATTTCTCTATGGCTCTGTGATTGTTTCCCCAACTTGGGGTTTTCCACATAAATTCTATGTTTTGTGGTGTGGTTATAGTTTGTTTTGATTATTATTGTTTCTATCTTATTTGGTTTAATTGATAGGTTTTTTGTTTAATACCTCCCTAACAATTGGTATCAGAGCTGAGGTTTAGAAAGCTAATTTCAACAAGCCAAGGAAGTTAGAGACTTCATTTTAAGTGGGAGCAAATACGGCACAAAAGAATGAATCCATAAAGTTTGGAGTTGAAAAGTTTTTTGGTACGAACTTTGCACTATAGAAGATGCAGATAGAAGATTTCCTATATCAGAGAAATCTATATTAACCTCTTAGAAGGAAAGCAAAGAAACCTAAGACGATGTTAAATGTGAATTGAGAAGTGCTTAACAAAAAGGCCCTAGGTACGATTAGACTCTCTTTATCATCATCAGTTACTTTCAATATTTCCAAAGAGAAAACCACTAGATCTCATGATGACCCTTGTGTGGATGAATGAAAAACCATCTGCATCAATAAGATATTTTAATGAAGAGGTTGTTTCATATGAAGATGACTGAGGGAGAAACCATTGTAGAACATTTGAACGAGTTCAATATAGTCACAAGTCAATTAACCTCGGTTGACATCAACTTTAATGATGAAGTTAGAGTCTTGTTGATTCTATCCTCTTTGTCGAAGAGTTGGAATGACCTAATTATGTCATTAAGCAATTCCTTAAGTTCAGGCACCCTAAAATTCAATGATGTGGTGAGTATGCTACTCAGTGAAGAAGTCCACAAAAAGTCAATAGGAGAAACAACATTAAGTGGGAGCACATTGAATGTGGAAGGGAGAAGAAGAACTACTAAAAGAGGATAAGATTGTGGGAGGTCAAAATCTAGGAGAAAATCTAAGTCAACAAAGCCAAGAGTGGAATCTTAGAACGATAAGAATAAATGACACCTTAAGAAGGACTGTTAGGCATATAAGAAAAAGAAGCAAAACAACAACAAGGAGAATGAAGCTTCTGCAAATATTGCAGATGATGCTGTTAAAGATGATTCTTGTAAATAAAAAGTTGGAGTCTTGGGTGTTAGCTTGGTTGCATCCTTTTAAACCATGAAAAATAAAGATTGTCTCAAGAATTATGTACAAGAAAACTATGGCAAAGTTTATCTTGGAGACAATAAGGCTTACAACATAATTAGGAAGGGAGATATTCGGTTGAACCTATCTAATGGAAGTACATAATTATTGAATGGTGTAAGACATATACCAAGCTTGAGGAGGAATTTAATTTCTATAAGCCATCTTACAAGTTAAGAACACATAACTACTTTCACAGAAGACACGTGAAAAACAACCAAAGGTGCCTTGGTGATAGCTCAAATAAAAAGAGAAGATACACTTCATCTAATAAAAAATCATGGCTTTATTTTGGAAGCTGAAATGAGTGTTAATTCAGACACATGACACTACAGACTTAGGCACATAAGTGAGAAAGGAATGAAGATTTTTCATAGCAAAGGAAAGCTTCTAGGTTTGAAGGTCCTAGACTAGGAATTTTACAAAGACTATGTTTCAAAAAAATATAAAAAAGGTTAGCTTTTTTAAAGTAGTAAGGATGTCAAAGCTTCAAAAGTTAGAAGTGGTCCATATTAATATATAAGGACCATATCAAGTATGTTTACTCGGTGGTTCTTATTATTTTGTTGCTTGTATTGACGATGTGATAAAAAACCTATGGGTTTATTTCCTAAAACACAAGTCTAATATGTTTGACGTGTTTAAAAAGTTGGGAGCTTTGGTTGAGAAGTAAACAGGATTGGGGCTTAAGTGCTTAAAGTTTGACAATAAGGAAGAATATTGTAGCAAAGAGTTTGAAAATTTTTGTGCTTTGAATGTGATCAAAAGAGAGAAGATGGTATCACATACACCACAAAAGAAATGGTGTGGTTGAGCAAATAAATAGAACGATTGTAGAGCGAGCCTGAAGCATGAGGTTGTCTGCAAGAATTCCTAAATAATTTTGACCAAATGCGGTAAGCACAATCGAATATTTGATCAATAGAGGACCTTTAGTACCATTAAATGGTGGATTGTTTGAAGAAGCATAGACAAGAAAAAAGGTAAACCTTTCACATCTTAGAGTATTTAGTTGTACATCGTATGTTCATGTAGATGGTGATCAGATAAATAAGTTAGATGCGAAGCCAAAGAAGTGCACTTTCATTGGGTATGGTTCTGATGAGTTTGAGTACCAGTTTTGCTATAATGAAAACCATAAAATTATTAGAAGCATAGATGTACTATTCAAAGAAAATGCCATGTATAAAGACAAGATAAAAGACCATCAAGACAATTTAGAGTTTGTAGAACTTAGGATGTTTTTGAGGATGAAGTACCAAGAGAAGAAGGCATTGAAATGCTGGAAGAAAACCAACAGATAAAGCCTCAAACACCTACTCCAAAATTAAGAAGGTATTCAAAAACACCTAGGCCAGCTCAGAGATACTTTCCTTCATTGTATTATTTGTTGTTGGCAGATGGGGGTAAATAAAAATGCTATGATGAAGCATTTGAGGTTGATAAAAAAAATAAGTGGAAGTATGTTGTGGATGAGGAGATGAAGTCCTTGATTACAAACCATATATGGGACTTAGTTCCACTACCCATAGGAAGGAAGGCATTAGACAACAAATGATTGTACAAGTTAAAGGAAGAATTTTTTTACTGTTGTAAAGATAACCACCATTAGAGTGGTCCTAAGAATTATGGTAGTGGAAGATCTACATCTTAAGCAGTTAGATGTGAAGATAACTTTTCTCTATGGTGACTTAGAAGAAGACTTAGGAGTAGCAAAATAAATTCTTGGGATGAGAATCACAAGAGACAGAAAGAACCAAAGGTTAAGGTTGTCTCTGATAAAGTATATTGAAAAGGTGCTTAGTAGATTCAACATGAATGATGTAAAGCCAATAAATACCCCATTGGATATTCTTTTTAAACCCTTCAAAGAAGATTCTCCTAAAACTGAAAGGAAGAAGGATTATATGTCTAAGGTTACATGTGCTTTAGTGGTGGGTGGCTTGATGTATATCATGGTCAGTACTAGATCGGATATAGCTCAAGCAGTTGTAGTTGTGAGCAGATTCATGAGTAAACCCGAAAAGATGCATTGAGAAGTGGTTAAATGTGTTTGAAGATACTTAAGAAGAACCATTAACACAACTTTGAGTTTTAGATGGAATAAGGTACAACTACAAGGATGTGTAGACTCTAACTTGTTAGGAGATAAAGACAGGAGGATGAATATAATAGGGTATGTGTTTAGCTTAGGAGATACAACAGTCAATTAGGTGTCTCAACTACAAAAGATACTTTTTCTTTCCTCAATGAAAATAGAATACATTACACCAATGAAGGCTAACAAGGTATTGATTTGGTTAAAAAAAATATATGAAAAATTTGGAAAGGAAACAAGAGAATAATAGACTATTTAGTGACAACCAGAGCATTATTTACCTCACGAAGAATTCAACATTTCATGCAAGCACCAAGCACATTGTTAGGAGGTATCACTTTATAAGGTTTCTCTTGGAGGAACATGTCTTTGAGTTAGAAAAAATCTATACGGGTGAAAATCCAGCAGACATGCTTACCAAGGTGGTAACAGTTCAGAAACTAGAGCTCTGTACAACTTTAATTGGTCTTCATTAGTAGAGATGAAGAAAAAGAGTCGCAAGAGATTCACAAATAGGAAGGGGTCTCATTAAATGTGCAAAAGCTAAACTATGAGGAGGGCTTTAGTCTCCAAGTGGGAGATTGTTGGTGTGGGTCTTGATGTAGGAAAGAAGCAAAGAAGAAGTTGTTGTAAAAGCAAACCAATCCAAGGGCCCTAAACTGATCCAACATTAAGTGGATCGATCCAGGCACATTTTGTACTCGCACAAGAAACACCGGAGAGTTGGTGGACCAATCCAACTTTTAGGTTGAATCAATCTAAACTAGGCCTTGGACTGATCCAAGGTGTTCTGGACTGATCCGGCAGCAAAAATCCAATTGTCAATGGAAATAGAAGGTCCATGGAGAATAAGGATTCTTGCAAAATTCGATTTCTATAATGTACAAAATGTCTCTATTGTCGTTTAAGGTTAAGAAGAGATAAAATATTGTGTGAAAAGAGTGGTTTTGTGAGAGATTGAGAGAAAACTCTTGTATATATCCAAGTTTAGTTAAGCTTTCTCTGTAGCTCCGTTGTTTTTTCCCCAGCTTGGGGTTTTTCACGTAAGTCCTGTGTTTTGTGGTGTGATTGTTATTTGTTTTAATTACTATTGCTTCTATCTTGTTTGGTTTTATTAGTAGGTTTTTGGTGTAATCCCTTCCCAACATAGCTGACATAGAAACCTCTAAGAAATGGATATATGTGGTTATTTTCATTATAGCCTCATTGATTAGAAGGCAATACATCTATTGCAAACTTGAAATTGAAATAAACAAGGGAAAGGATTGTCTACTGGTGAATCAGCAGGAATTTGCTGTTGAGTTTAACCATACCGTGACACCTATTTGTAAGGAAAAGGATGAAAAAAACTGGAAACAATTACCAAAAAAATGGGAAAATGGGATAGGTGTCGCTGTGTGGTTTAATCAGCAGGAACTTCCCGCTGATTCACCAGCAGATGATCCACTCCCATAAACAAAAGAAAATGGCTTCGAAGTAGATTGAGTAGGAACCCAACTCCTTAATCCTTTATAGTAAATAGCCATGATGATGTTTCAGGTCAAGTCCGGTTCAGTTTCGGTCAGATTCAATCAGAATTAAAAATTTTCAATCCAATCCATGACCAAATTTGAACTGGGTTGAGATCAAATTTTCAAACTAAGACTAAACTAGGCAGGTTAAGTCAATATAGGCTGGGTGTGGAAATGGTTGTCGATTTGGTGTGCCCACGATTTTTCGT
>JAOXJP010168735.1:0-12727 GCA_025762735.1 Platanus orientalis
ATATAGAATACCAAACAATCTCCTCAAACTCAGCCCCAATGGACACCCAGTCAAAAAGAGAATTATAGATGTACAAGGTCAATTCCACTTCCGAACGCTCTTTGCCCTCAAATATATAAGCATTCATTTTCTTCCAAAGGCCCCAACAAATGGC
Source organism: Platanus orientalis (assembly GCA_025762735.1). Classification (NCBI taxonomy): domain Eukaryota; kingdom Viridiplantae; phylum Streptophyta; class Magnoliopsida; order Proteales; family Platanaceae; genus Platanus; species Platanus orientalis. The sequence goes on from JAOXJP010168735.1 coordinate 155, forward strand.
CCCTAGGAGAGCACGCCAAATGATAAGAGGCATCCTGTTGATATCGTTGATCCACCAACCGCAAATCATATCTTGAAAGCGATTAGGAAAAACCCAAGAGATCTGCAAATGAGAGAGGAAAAAGCCCCAAACCCTATTAGCCATGGGACAATGCACAAAAAGATGGTTGATCGACTCCGCCTTAGACTTACACATGATGCAAAAATTTAGCAAGTTCCACCATCTGCTTTGAAGATGATTGAGGGTCAGAATTTTATCTAGATATGCATTCCACATAAAGAATGATACTTTGGATGGAATGCTCGGGTTCTAAATCTTTCTAAAAGGGAAGGAAACCTCCGCAACACAATTATCATAGAACACATTATAACAGGATTTGGAGGAAAAAATGCCATTCTTTGACGGCCTCCAGACCATACAATCCCTCCTATTCAATACCGGCTTGGTCCCAGCAAGATCTTTCAACAGGTTTCTGAACTCCCCTATCTCCCAGTCATGGAGATTTCTATGGATCCTAGGACTCCAAACATTCACCTCAAAATAAAAAAGACTAAAGGTCAAACCCCATTTATCATCGACCAAAGAGAACATATTTGCAAATCTGTTCTTTAGAGGCAACTCCCCAGCCCAAGGGTCTTGCCAAAAACAAATATCATGACCCGATCCTAACTGAAAACTAATAAATCTCCAGAAACTCTCCTTTACCTTAAGTTTTAATTTTTTAGGAAAGTAAATTTTTAGAAAGTTTTATGTTAGAAAACTTGGTTAGCAAGTTTAGGATTTTAGGAAGTTTCCAATTGTTTAAGGTTTTAAGCCTACTTATAGGCAATCCCTCTCCCATAATTTGATAGTGAAGAATAAACAAGTTTTTGAAGATTTGGGTGTTCCCAAGGTGTGGCTGTAGCCATCTTCTCCTCTCTCCTTCTTTCTCCAACGTATCTCTTTTATGTATATTTTTTTTCTTTCTTTCTCCTATATTCTTTCTTATCTTCTTCCTTTAAAAGATTCCCTACTGGTTTTCATCAAAACCTCCATTAAAGAACCTTCACTTTTAAGAAATTCTTTGATTTAACCCATTAAATCTTATCGAAATTTTAACTGTAGAACCCTAAAACACGTTAGAAGCGGCCAAAAAATTTTTAGAAATTTCTGATGCGTTAGAGGGGTATTTTGGTATTTTTTTTGGATTTTTGTCCAAAATTGGTATTTTTCCTTTTTTTCATTCTATATTTTTCGAAACTCTATTTTTGTGATTCTATCATTAATTTTCTCTTATTTTGGGGCTACTTGAAGTACTAAATTCAAAATTTGAAAACTTTTGCTTCTGCACTTTAAATCTAACCATTGTTTGAGGGTTTTGGAATTACTCTACATCAATTTTTGGTATCTTCTCCCTTGTATTGCATCATTACATAGGTTAGAACTATAAACATTACTTGCTGCATGTAAGTCATGTTGGTTATTCCACCTCAAGTCAATTATCTTTTAATAACTTTTATGATATGACGGACTGTGGTTTCTATGAATAGTTTTGCCTTAGCAATTGCCTCGTAAGTTGTAAATGACAGGCATAGTGGGTTTCTTGTCATGATCTAGAACCTTTACAAGAGGTTCATTGCCTAACATATGTCATTCACTTTATTTCAAAAGGAGTCATTTAGCACCAAATTGCATACTTCCTCTAAAATTTTCCTCTTATTCTTGTTGAACATATTTTTTAAACACATCATCTGCAAGACACCTTTGAGAGCATGCTTATGTTTGGAAAGGCTCTCTGAAGCCACATGCTCTATGACAAACCTAGTGATCCTTGTGCGCAACAAATCATAGCCCTATATATAATGCTCCTTCATGTGATTCATTATCTGTGCATTGTTGTAAATGAGACTAGTTATCTTTCTCCCTCTTTTAATTGTCTCTTTCATAGTTTTTAATTTTCTAATATTCTCTAATATGAGTTTAATGCAGTGTGCAACATAAGGGGTTCAATACAGGTTCTTCCTCTTTAGCATAAGCTATTTCCTTCCAAATTTAAATGTTGTCTCGTTGTCTATTATAATATGGACAACATTCTCTTCACCCATCTCATCAGCTACCTTTAACCTAAATATGTATTCCTTTGTTTTTGAATGGCCTGTATTGTCCACTGATTTGTGGAAGATCATATACCGATCACATACATCATAACATCGATCAAGACCTCTTTGTCCTTGTAGTCCAGCCGTCACTGATGCGGACAATCAAACAAGACTTACGTATATGCCACCCCACAAGAGGGTCAGGTTTAAACTAGCATGTTATGTGGGCATGATTTGAAAAATCGGTCGATCTGGCCTTGGATCGGCCAACCCCGATTCTAGGTTGGATCATTGCAACGGATTAGCCTTGGATTGAGCGGGATCGGGAGATCCGAGCCAAAATTTTCATTTTTTTGCCTTTAACTTTGGATCAACCGATCCAAACATGGATCGGATTAGGATTAGGATTTGCCCTATCCGATCCCAATTTCGATCTCGATATTTTGATCCATGTATGTGGGACTAACAAGGCTCTTGTAAAGAGGGGGGGGTACAACACTTTATGTGTCCATGCAATGAGACCAATAGTGCCAAGGTTTTGTTGGTTATTTTAGAGAGTAATTACATCGCTTACTTTTAGCCCAAGGTTTCTAAGGTCAAAACTTGCCCTTTTGGTTTGATTTTTGTGTCATTAGAGAGATTATTCAGTTACCTATTGTGCAAATCTTAAGTGATTTGGGAAAGTTTGATCAAATTACTAAAGAGGTATTAGTGAATGACAGGAGTAGTGTTTTTAGAAGGTTGTGTTTTAGAAAGTCTTAAGTTTTAGTAGTTTAAAGTTTAGGAAAGTGTTATTTAGAAGTCTCTTGAATTAGAAAGTCTTTTTAAACGTTTCTTAAATGTTTTTAGCAAGTTTTGATTTTAGTATTTCTTAGGGAAGGTAGTAAATAATTTTGTATGGTTGTAAGCCTATTTAAAGGCACCCCTCTTCCATAATTTTACATTGAAGATTGATTAAACAAAGTGTGTTATGGGGTAGTTTCTCAAGGCAGTTGTGGGCTGGTCCTCTCTCCCCTCCAAAGGTGATGCCACTCTAGGCTGTCCTTTCTCTATCCATCGTGGGTTGTAGCACCCTAGGTGCATTTGTGAGTCCCCTCACCCTCCCCTATTTCTCTCTATTCTTTCATCATCTTCTTCTTCTACTATCCTTTATATCTTTCTTTTTAGTTGCTGTTAAAATACCCTCAATTATTGAAGAGAAAGCTGCTCGATATTATAGAAGTGTTGCTGGACTACATTATTGAAATGTGCTTTGCTGAAATTTCTAGGCACATTAATAGCTGAAATCACACCCCTCAAGAATCCTTACTTCTCTTATTTTATTTAAGGGTTCTGTACCCCTATTGCTTCCTTACCAAAATCCCTAGAGTCCTCTTGGTTCTTTTCCCTCCTTACTTTTTAGAGTAAAAAGATTCCCTGCTGTGATTGAATCCTCCAGTAAAGACCTATTTTTTGAAATTTCATGTTTTTATATAGCAATCGTTATTCAAATTGCTTGAAATTTGAACTGTAGCACCCTTTTGCAAGTCACAAATTATTTGGGGAACTTCATAATTTTCTGATGCACAACCAAGTGTATTTTGCTAATTTCTGGATTCTGCCTAGAAATTATAGAAATGCCCTTTAGGTTTGGTTTTCTCTATTTTCTCTTGATTTTCTAATCTCTTTCATCTTTTCGTTAATTTTGTTCTCTGATTTTAAATTTCGTGGCTAATTAAGTGTTCTAAAATTATTTTTGAGCTATTTTGCTTCCACATCTTAATTTTGGGCAACTACTTGAGATTCTTGAAATATCCTACATCAAATTCTGGTATCTTCTCCATTGTACTGCATCAGTCACATAGGATGGTGCCTCAATATTAGTTCCAATTATTCTTTAACCCCTGAATATAATATTTTAACTCCTTTACTTCTCTAGGAAAGTAAGTATTTGTCAATTGATTTGGGTTGGGTCCTTGAATATTTGTCAATGGCCTGGCCTCCACAATGACATCACACATCGTCTGGACGTTCTGTAGCGTAGAATTGCATGCCAATGTGCACCATTCACTTACATACTTCTTTCTCTACCTCTTCCCCTTTCTTCTTAAACATGTCTTTAATTCTATTTTGTTTATAGATGGAGCTCTTTTCTTGGCATTGCGTGCTCTCTCTATCTTCACATCTATGGGCTCTCTCATAGTCCCACTTCACCCAAAAGTAGGGCATGATGATGAACTTGAACTATCTCTAGGGTGATACTAAGAACCACTCCCTCCTATGTCAGTGGGAGGGCAAGAAACATAAAATCTCCACTCCTCATCAAGTGCAGATTTCTTACTCTTTCTCATTGCTGCCATGTACTGGTCTCTCTAGCCTATCCATACCATCATAGGCCTCATCCTCATAATGATCATGTGTACGTACCTTGAGATGTTTCTGCAACATTTCTTTTTGTTTCCTCCTTACTGTTGTTTCTTTGCTAACCTCCAAGTGTGCCTGCATATCTAGAATCAACTGCTTAGATGCCTGCGGGCATGGTTTAACAACTCCCCTCGAGTGATCAAGGTGATACTTATTCTACTCACACCTCACATGATTTTCCTGTTCAAATTACATGTAACATGTATTTTACATACACTCAATGCAACAAAGTAGTTCCATCTAATATTTGGCCACCTTTTTTTCTTACTTGAAGTTGCTAACAATGAAGCCATTTTTGAACCTGTAGAAGTGATGGAACAAGAAAGAACTAATAACCATCAACCGAAATTTATGCGAAATGAATCTATATAGAGAAAAGAAGACTAAAATGAATACATACATGTACTAATATATATTTACATCACTATTACATATTACATAAAAGTATAAAACTGTAACTATTTTACAATTTCATAAAACTAATTAAAGAAAAAACACACATACATCATACATAATTACATCCAACATAAAAGATAATACAAAATTTTGATTGATCATACATGATAGGTGATACATGATACATAATATGTGTATATAATTATATATATCCCTTTTCTTTTCTTTTTTTGTAGTTTTTTGAAATCTCTTTAATTTGCTTCAAATTTATTTAATCAAATAATCTACAAAGACTACACTATTTTTTAATAAAATAATTAATTTTTTATTTTTGGGAATATTCAATATATATCTATATATATATATATTAGTTGCTGCTCATCTCACTTAACTCAACTTGAGCAGGTGACTTCCACTGCGCACGCGCACTGCTCACCCCACCCCCCTTCCAGGGAATTGACCCTGGGTCTTCCATATATATATATATATTTGAAAATTCAAGTCCAACCATGGATCAGTGGATTTTGATCTCAAACCCACAAATTATGGTTTATCATATCATATATGTAATATATTTTTATTTTAGATTTTCTTAAAAATTACCTATTGTTTTCAAAGAATGGGTTTAATAGATGAAACACCTTTCAAACTTTTTCTGATGCAATAAACCAATGAATTTCGCATCTAAAGGTGTTGATCTATTGCTTTATTGCAAAAACAATCAATAAACACTGATTAAAGATGAAATAATTATACTTTTTTATGTCTTGATGAAGAACCCTAAAATTCCATATTTCAATCTGTTAGAACACAAGTTTTTGGTGCAAAAAACTTGTAGAAATTGAGAGTGAAATCGAGAAGGGGAGTGCCAAACATGAGATTCGGCTCATTTTTAGATTGACTCAGGCCGATCCCCCCTCTGATCTGTGGCCAATATTTAGAACCATGGCTAAGGAGATTTAATTCCTGTCCTTTCTCCTAAGAGGGTCATGCCTCAGTCACCCACGGTTTAAGGGGGGAATTGGCAGCAACGAAGTGTCTATAGGTTTTAGATATGGGTAAAGAATCGATTCCATGCATCTCATGATGCTTACATATCACAAATATATATTTCACATCTTATTTATTTCATCTGTGTTTCTAATTATGATTATGAATACATAAACTATATGATGACTTTCCATGCAAGGTTTGTTGATTTGTATTAATTTCGGAATCTCCTAATTGGAATCCACCCTCTTCTTTCTCCTAATTAATCCCTTGTTATGGGAAATTGGTGTAGAGTTGGATTGTGGTATTATGCCTAGATTGGTGTTTCCTCATTATCCACTCACCCCCGACTTTTTCGTATCTCCTCTCAAAAGAATTCATTCATTTCTGACATCCTTTCCTCCTCCAGTGGTATTTTATGGAACTTAAGTTTTACTAGGGATCTTGATCTTGAGATTGATTCAGTAGCAATCCTTCTTGATTCCCTGTGACATGTCCAAATCTCTCTATCCATTCCTGATAGGAATAGGCATTCTCTTGAATCCTCTGGCTTATACTCACCCAAATCTTTCTTTGACTCCCTCTGTCATAACTCTAGTTCTCCCTCCTTGTTTCCGGTAAAAAAGGTATGGAAAGGCCTTACCCCTCCTCGGGTTCAAGCTTTTATCTGGATTGCCTCTCTTTGTAGGATGAACACTATGAATCTTCTTCAACAAAGGTGGCCATGTATGATGTTATTCACTCATATCATCATTCTTTGTATGCTGGCTGATGAATCTAGAGATCACATTCTGATCCACTTTGGTGCCATTTATTGTCTCGTATGTTTATATACTCAGTCATGCTCAGCTTACTTGGCCTTGCTTGGCAGTGGAAAAGTGACTTTCTAGACCCTTGTGGAAAAGTTTTGGCTGGCTATATTTCATGGGGTTTACTGGGGCATATGGAGGGAGAGGAATAAAAGGATCGTTGTTGGGGTGAGAAAGCTCCCAGTTGAGGTGCAAGATACCACGTCTTTGATGTGGCTTCCTGGGCCATGGCATCCAAGGAATTTGATGGTTTCACTCAATGATCTTGTTCGGGATTGGTTTTCTTCTTTGTCTTCTTATCTTCATCTAAGTTACCTGTAAATGTTTCCTTTTTCTTTTTCTTTGCTTTGCATTTGTATATTTTGTATATTCTTCTCCTCTAATAAAGAAAGTTATTCATAAAAAAAAAGAAAAAAGAAAAAAGAAAAAATCTGTATGTCCCAACACCTTAAGGTTTTGGGAGAGTTGGTTAGTGCATTGTTAACATGGTGTCATAACCAAGCCAGGTTACAAGTTTTGAATGTCATGGATGAAAAAGTATTCTCCCGGACAGAGTACTGCACGTGTTGCACTGTGGGCTTGCACCTGGTTCCCTGAGTGTTCCCTGGAGAGAACAGTGTTCCTCCTAAGGGGGAGTGTTGAGGTATATTAATTTTTGTATCTCCAAACACCTTAAGGTTTTAGGAGAGTTGGTTAATTCACTGTTTAAAGGTTGGCTAAACATTCCTCTATTTAGATCCATGCACATGCTCAATCAATAGGCTGCATTGGATGGATGATAAAAGAAAGATGCATCTGACAGTCGATACTAGCTATACGATCAATTATTTTTTAAGGATTTGTGCCCATGATTATATTATAGAATTACTACCATAGAATCTCCACTACTATCCAATCTCTAATGAGGGTGAGACTAAAAACCGAAAGTGTTACAGACATCTGTACCATGAGTAACCTTCCCCATTGAGATTAATATGGTTCATATTGTCATAACAAAAGGAAGAAGTGAGATTTTTAGAAGAAACAATCATACCAGGATTTCTTCTGAGAGACTAATGTTTTCAGATTTCCTTGGATCTAACATTTGATTTTTTTTTTTTTTTTTTCAGTTTCTCATATATTTCTGGAAGATGCACTCATTTACCTATAGTTTTTATTCTATCATTTGAACCTCCCGTCATGTTCTAAATTTTCTTTGTTGAAATTCCAGGAATTTTCAATGGGAAAGGGGATGCGTCCATCTTATGTGCTGGTTGCTTCTTTTATGAGTGATGTAGATTTCATGAGATGAAGACACATCATTGATTTTGTTGGGCACCATTGTATATGTTCAACCATTGGGCTTTCCCCCAACGTCAAGGCTAATGTAACTGAGTAAATGATGAGAATTCATTCTAGTATTCGGCCATGCAGAGGGAATGCTGCTATTTTGGCAGTAATAGATTTTATTTTAAAACACAACTATTATGGCTACTTTCACCCCTAAACCGTAAAGGAGAGAGGACGGATCTATCCCACGCAAGCCTTGTGCAGACGATATATGATGTCGATTTTCTAAGCCACTTCGGAACAAAATTATGGGTTCCCTGTGATTGGAAATTCTACCAATTTAAGAGCAGTCTGTTATTCTAATTGCTACACTTCTTGGAAGCCTCTCCTGTTTTGGGTTGCAGGCCGCTGCTTTGAAGCTTCTCTTCCCTTTTAGGGATCTTAGGAATTGTGAGATCTTAGGAAGCTCTGCTTCCTAGCTAATGTATCCATTCATACGAGGGGTCCCTCACTGAATCAAAGTCCTTGGAATGTATGACAATGGCACATGTAAGACTTGTGGAAGCAGTCACTACGTCTCCTACCTATTCAGATGAACCAACCATACATGAAGTTTCATTAAATTGGGGTAATAGAAAAGGGTAGCACCGTTGCAGCGCTGAGTTCACTCTCCATATCTAAGTCATGATAAACTACTAAGTATGAGGGAAAGTTAACGTAATCTGTTTGTTATACAACCAAGCATGTGTCTGTTGCAAGGGAATCTCTTCTGGGTTTAGAAATTGTTGGTCAAAGAATCTGTTTTTCTATGCATAGTCAGGTTCAAATGTGTATTGGTTACACTGTAATATCCTTGAGGACATGCAATTGGGCCGGGTCTCAGGTAGGGCTGTAAATGGAGTGAATTCAGAGCAATTGAATATTGGATTCAAATTCGAATATCTGCAGATATTAAAAAAAAAGGGTCTGTATTTGTATTTGTTTAACTTAAATGAATATCAGATGTGAATCTAGATATATCTGAATACACTTCCTATTAGAAAATTAAGGTTTTGAGTGGTTGACTTTGTGGGCTGAAAGATGGGGTGAGGGCAAATTTTCAAGAGAAGATATTGGAAATTTCTGTGTCACTAATTCAAGAATGGAGGTGATTATAGGTATCACCAACAATTAATCAAATTAGGTATCAATAATATAGTATAAACTATAACAACAAATAACTTAGATCATCATGTATAAACATGTATGATATACTAATGCATGATTTCAAACCTGACACTATTGTGCAAATGAATCATCTTAATACTGAATTGGAACTCATAAATATGATTTCATCATCATGGGAAATGTCAACTACATAAGATATATTTAAATCATATCTCAAAGCAATATGGAGCATATTACTGTTGTCTAGATCTTGCTTGGTGGTGGCCAATCACTTAGGCAACTCCGGACGCATCTAGGAATTCCTTTTATGTCCAAATACACATGGATAAACAATAATTATTTGTTATACCTCACGAACCCGCTTGGTGATCTTTTTACATGAAGTCATTTATACATCTTTGGATAATCCGGGATTCCTTCTGCGTCTCATTACACTGGGATATGCTAACTCTGATATATCCACCAGGTTGCTCTAGCCTCAAGCCTTACCCATAGAACATTATCCAAAATTTGAATCTTCCTTTAACAAGGGGAATATCTACTCAAGGCTATCACTCAATGAGTGTAATCATATTACATAATCACCTTATAATTTGAGTTGTAAAATCCCAAGTACCTATAAGTAGATGTACTATTTTCATCCAGTAGTGTTAACAATAACTATCCATGCAATGTAGTTTCGCAAATGATATACATAAACATTAAATCATGAAAATTCATGAAATCATATCCCAACTTATGAAAATATGCCAAATATATCTCATAAATATGAGAATAACAACTTATGAGGTGAAACAATACTAATAATATATAAGTCGCACAAGGATAGCATAACATGCTATATTTGGGCTGAATACAAGGTAATCAAAGTGATATGCCCGAACCCTGGATTGCCAAAGCCCTTATTCATATGGGAAGTGAAGAATCCCGGATATATCAGAGTAATTCTATTTTGTTCAACAACGTATAAAATAGTGAGAATCATTCCCATGCTCTGTCCTTCGACACAATTCATTAATTTCACATTGTAAGCAACATATTTTTATTTGATTGTTCAATTTTACTCAACCACAACATTCTAATCCAAATTTGTATAAAGGACAATGCTGTGTTTTGTTTCTTCAGAGATATAGAACTCTATTCAATGCCAACCAAATCCAATATATTAAGTTCCCTACCATCCAAGAACAAAACAAGCATAAGATATTTTTTTATGCTGATTTATATAACCCATTATAAAACTGAAGAAGGGAAACCTCTTTCATATAAGTTCCAAAACAAATCATTCCATAGCGATACTAAACAACATTATTAAATTTAAATCTTCTAACATAGTTTACAACTCAAAAATTTTATAATAAAGGTTAAGATATTAACTCTATCAAGTTTTACTACCATGCAATTTCAAAGATTTTTTTTTATATTCATTGCTAATGGTGCATTTTCATTTCCCATTACTTAGTAATTAAGAATACTACAGGCCTCATAGCACAAAACAACAACTAACAACATGCAACTCAGTTCATACATTAAACTTAATAACACTTAACTATACCAAAGAAGAGGAATCACTAATAACAAATATAAATTTAGATCTAAGATTAACTAAATCTAATTTATCCTTCTCTATATCAATCAAGAATCACACCACAACACTTTGTAACATAAACCATATTGTTAGGTTTAGTTCTACAATAATCCTAATAAACGTAATATCATGCAACTACACTTTTTTTAACATCCTTAAACTAAGGGAGATACAAATATTAAAATAAAAGTTTACTATCATTTTTGCACAAGATTTAGCTAAATTAGTTAGTATTTAAGGGTTAGGTTCACAACTAAAATAAAAACAATCCATTATAAAATGAAGAAGGTAGACTTGTCTGATTCTCAAATTTGGGAGCAAAACCCTCCTCTTTTCTTCTTCATCTTCCCTTCTTTGGTTTCTCCCCATGTTTCCTCTCCTCTTTTGCACTCTCTCAACTCTTCTTGAGTCAGTTTCATGAACTATGTTTTAAAACTCCTTTTCCTTTTGTTTTACCTTTTTTCTTTTTTGTCCCAAAAATACCCTTATAGAAACAAAGGAAAGACATTAGGGTAAGAGAGAGAGAGAGAGAGAGAGAGAGGAATGAAAGAAAATTATGGAAGAGGCTTTCTTTTGTGTTGTGCACGTACTCCACTCTACTTATTATAGAATTAGAAATTAATATAGAAATCTTGATAGCTTTCCTAAATATATAATATTAAAATAAATAGTATAATTAATATATTAAATATCACAACATCTTATAAGAGATTCAGTTTTGAATCTCTTCAAAACCTACCAAATTAACAATCACCATTTGATTCAAAATCGAATCATCCCAAAATAGATTAAAACCTTTCCAACAGGAAACATAAATACTAATAACGTACACACACCTCAAACAACATATGCCCAAAACATGAATGAACATTATAATTGTATAGATATAGGGAACTGGAATGCATAGGCATTGGTGTTTGAGACTATGAATAGACCATTTGAAAAACATCCCATGACTCATGAAAGTATGGTGTATCATGGGTATATGAACCATATTCCACTACTGTTAATCAACTGAGAATGTTATCAACATCTCTTACTTGCAATCATCTTGTCTTCTGATCAGGTTGACACTATTTTAGCAATGCACTATACTTGGATACTCATGAGCACTCTAGAAAACCAGCCCAAGTTCTCATAAGAGGTGACCACACCTCTACACTTAAGTAGGTGGATTCATCAACTGTGTACTATAAATTAAATATACTACTCAAATAGGACTATATGTCCATTAAGAGTATTAAAACTCATCCTTATACATTACACTAAGCATTGTCTGCATCATATGGAAGGGACACAATGATAGTACCAAACAAGTCACCTAATGACTTGTTCATACCCTTATGAACCTACTTTATGGGACCGTCAATCACATAGGTTAGACTGCCATCATAATTGACTCAATATCAAGGCTTCAGCCCCATCCCCCATAGTATCTCTTCTACTAACCCTCTAATTAGTGGTTTGGTAAGAGGATCTACTAAAATTTTCTCTAACCTTAAAAATCTAGGGATGCAACCCCATCACTCACAAGTTGCCTCACAATGTTGTCTTAGGTGTATATGCCTACTTTTCTCATTATATCTTATAATATTTGTTCAATCCATTACAGCTCGGTTATCACAATTTAGTGACATTGATGGTATCTATTTTATATCCCTAAATAAAAGTCAACCAATAAGTTCCTAAGCCATTCGGCTTCTACCTAGCTTCTCTAAAGCAATGAACTTTGTCTCTATGGTCAAATACTTGAAAGAGTGGGGGTCTATAACTAAAGTAGGGTTTCCAGATCCTAATAAGAGAAAATTATAGCTTAAAACAAGTGAATGTGTATTTATAGGCTCAAATTTTCTCTTATTAGGATATGGAAACC
>JAOXJP010168746.1:0-26742 GCA_025762735.1 Platanus orientalis
ATATATATATATATATATATATATATATTGAGAGAGAGAGAGAGAGAGATTGCTTGCTATATTATATATTTAAACATAAAATATATTTATATTTATAATACAAAAACATATTATAATATAGTTATTTTTTATAGTATTAATGTATTTTTTGAATAACATCATGATTGATGTCATATCATCACATCATTCAATCTATTTTATTAAAAAGAATTATTTAACTTACATTGGTGTGAGTAATGTGTGATGACACCATGGGCTAACATGGGACATTCATAAATTCACATAAACACTTTTTGACAAGCATTTGCCATAATTGAGCATGTGAACCAAAAACCTAGTAAAAGATACGAGCACATTCCTACCAATTCCCCAAAAATATAAATTTGTATTAAATTGGAACTTGTAACTTATCCCAACAATTCTCAAAAACTGTGCTCAATTTAAAAATTAGGTGCACAAAAAGAGGCATTAAATCTAAAAACACATCATGTGTCAATCTAAGTATTGACAGTAAATTAATCAACTCTCCTAAAACCTTAAGGTGTAAGGAGATACACAAATTAATATACTTCAACACCCCCCTCAGGAGGAACATCGTTGTCTCCTAAAAATACACTTAGGGAATTAGGCACGAGTCTACACAACGCGTACACACTCGCACAACACTACATCTGCAAAAATACTTTCACTAGGATTCAAACTTGTGACCAAAACTGTTTTGATACCATGTTGATAGTAAACTAACCAACTCTCCCAACAAAAACTTAAGGTGTTGGGAGATAGACAAATTAATATATTTTAACACTAAATACATGTCATACGCACCAACTTTGGTCAAAGAATGTAAAGTTGTTTTTACTCTTTTGAAATTAAAAATTACTTTTAGATTTTGGTGAGCTTGAGCTTGCTCCCTATGTAACAAGCTTGAGATGGGCTGGGCAAAGCTTAGCTTAGCTTGTTGACACCCCTAGTTGAGTCGATTGTTACACACTGCTATTGGCCTTGTTTTGATAAAATTAGATGATGTTAAAACTAAATTAATTCGATGATGCATGTAGATGTTACATGAAAGTCAATGCTTATTTATGGTTTATTGTTTTATAGTGAGCAAGTGAACTAAGTCAAGAACGACTTGATTTGGGTTCTAGGTGGAGTATACGTTGATGGGTGGTATTAGATTTTCTTGGGTGTTCAATCATGGTTTCTCTAGAAGATGCAAAAGAAGCACAATAAATCTTCATGGTGGTTATGAAACAAGCCAAGGTGGAGATTGTTGTGTTTGTTGTTGGTTTCTCAGTCGTTGGATTGATGAACAAAGTAGTTGATGAGATTTGAACGTCTATATTAAAAGTTGTTTCTAATAAAGTGTTTCTTTTCTCTATACATGAAAGAGTTTTTTTTTTTATTTTTAAACAAACTTACATAAAGTTCTCAACAATTGATTGAGCTTCCATGCATGGAGGTAAAAATGTATTGGGGAATTGATTGAGAGGTTTCTTTTGATAGGTTTTTGTGATAATGGTGTAAAGGGTTACAAGAAAGGCCTTGCGTAATTCTTTGGTTTTCGTTTTTTGGTTTGATGAGGATAATGGAGAAAAGGTGTTGCTTTGGAAGGATCCTTTGTGTTTAGGCGAGGCTTTATTTAGATTATTCCTGCTTTGTATAGTCAGACTGAATGTAAATCTAGGATTGTGAAAGACCATACTATCAGGATGTGTGCGTTTTGCTCTTGGAATATCTAGCTTAAGAGGAACCTTAATGATTGGGAGGTGGATGATATGGGAAGGCTTATAGAGATCTTAAAGGGGTACAACCTTAGGGATATTGATGGTGATGATGATTGTGGGTGTTATATGAGGAAATAGGCTTTTTGGTGAAGACTATGTATAATGCTTTGGTCCCCCTTGTCCCTTACTGGCTCGCTTTATCTGGAACAACCAAGTCCTGTCCAAGATCTCTTTCTTTATATGGTGCTTTGGTGGGATTGTGCCTCTATTAATGCAGCATGCATGGAGGGTAGTGAGTGTGTGCTCATGAGACAAAAAGAAAATTGCTAAAGTAATGAAGAAAAATAAACAAGATTCCTACTTGTCACTCCGGATTCTGTACATGCAAAATCCGTGCACAATTCGTGTTTAAAGGCCTGTGAGCACTCACATCAGCATTGAAAAGTGATAAACAAGTGCCCTAACAAATGCAAGTCACTTTTCAATGCTGATATGAGTGTTCTCAGCCCCTGACACGCATTGTGCATGGATTCTGTGCTCACAGAAGCCAAGCCACCTACTTGTAAATCCACATGCTAATTCAGATGATTCTTTAAGTCATATTCATATGCATGAAAAGAATTAAGGTTCACAAAGTAATAAACTGGTAAAGGACCTAAGAAATTATTTTAAATAATCAAACTAATATTAGAGAAAAAAATATTAGGGTTGCAGCCTGAGAAATCTGATATTTAAAATTTTAGGGAAAAGTGTCTCAAGGCAATAGCAAGAATAGTTTGCAAACAAGTGGGGGGGTTTTGTAGGGGAAATAGTTAAGTGATGGGGTTTGGGTTTAGATCTGGTTACAAACTGAAAACAGGTTTCAAAACATGAAGAATAGGCCCACAGTTTAATAAACTATGCCTCAACAGCCCATGTCATTACTACTTGAAAGAGCATATTGAAGTCCAAAATTTGAAGAGAACCAACCTGGGTTTTGATGAGATGATGATCGAACTGCTTGAGGGGAAGGAATCTGGTCAAGCCCTGATCAAACTAACAGCCTGGTGGCCTTATATAAAACTTCAAAAATTTATGATGCTGAGATGGAGGGCCTACCTATAATGATCCACCCTTGGATTTTGTTGATGTTGCATCTTTTAGAAGGGAAACAACCCACAATGGGTCGCCTAGGGGTCTAGTATACCCTAGAGAAATCCCATTGCCAAACCCCCAATAGATTGGAGTTAGGGTTTGATCTCCAACGGTAGCTTTTCTGCCATGTTTTAATGCCTGTAAGGGAAGAAACCATGTGGGACCCTCCCAAAACTTGATTTCATTGTAGGGGATTGAGCGAGGTTGGATTGTCCAGATATATTGGACTCCCTAGGGAAGCCAAATTAATGGTTCCTTTGAATTTTGTGGAGCTATGATCGAATCTTTCCCAAGTAGGATGTGTTGTGTGTTCACGCCAGTAAGAGAAAAATTAGGCTGAGGTTGATACTTGAGGTGATCTTCAGATGAAAGCCTGGTTCCTCTAGGGTCTTCAACCTGCAAAACAAGGAAGAGGAAGAAGCTCCAAAACGTGAACAAAATTTGAGATTTATTGCATAATTAATTTGGCTAGTTGTGGGCTCATAAATAGAGTCTCATGGCCAGGGCAACTACAAATAAATAGAAAATGGACAAAATTAACCTCTCTACTACTCTCATGACTAAAATACCCTAACTACAAATAATAACTAAAATACCCCTAAATAACAGTTAAAGACTAAAATACCCTCACTAACATGTGTCCCCCTCCAACAAGAAACATAAAATGACATAAAATAAGTAAAAAAACTCTAATGGAACCAAAGCATGGACACATCTCTCCTGCGCCTCCTCTGATAGACTTGGAACTCGTGCCTGGACTCGATGTCTTCATTACCTATCCTTGACAACCTTATTCATTGAGGTTTTGTTTCTTTTAATAGGTGCTGCATGTGTGGCTCAACAGGTGAGTCTTTGGGTCACCTATTTATTCATTGCTCAATTGCGAACTTCCTCTAGTCCTATATGCTTTCAAGATTTCGTGTTGTATGGGTTCATCTTGACTCTTTGAAGAGTATATTGAACAGTTGTCATTCTTAATCTTTCAAAAACCTAAATCAGTTGGGTTTCGTGGTTTGGAGATTGATTCCCCCAGCAATCTGTTGGACCATCGAGGAAGAATGCAACCAGCGAATCTTCGAAGGGTTATCTAATCCACCTCCCAAGTTTGTGGATTCAGTCCTCTCAAAAATGTTGCGTGGATGCCTCCGTCTTTGGCTATCACTCATTCCTTTAGAATGTGGATCTTTGTCTGAGATGGCTTTGTGTTTGGTCATTAGTTTGCCAGTGTTCTGGTTTGTTGTTGTTGCCATATCCTTTTTGCTCTTACCTTGCATTTCTCATGCTAGTTGCTTAAGCTTCTTGCTGTAATCTTTCTTTTAATGAAATTCTTACCTTATGATGTAGGGTAATTTGGAACAACCACAACTTGAAAAAGGAACGAAAACAAATATCAAATTCTGGAAAAATCTAGGCATGACCAAAATACCCCTGTTCGTGCCTAAGAAAATTTTGGGCTCAAATAGGATGAATCTTGGATCTATGATATACCATTGTTTCAAATTTCAACGAATTTGGAGTTGATTTGGTTTGTGAAATTATACAGAAAAGGTTGTTATTTTGGGTTTAGTTAAAGAAATCAAAAAATAGTGGGCAATCAAAGATAAGATTTTGTTGAAGGTTTTAAGGTCTCTAATGGTGGATTATGAAAACAAGAAAAAATGTTTTAGGAGAAAAAGGAAAGATAGATAGAAGAAATAAGAGATAAGAGAAAAGAAAGAAGAGAGAAGAGGAGAGAGAGAGCTTACTGAGCTCGTGAGAGAAGAGACAAGGAAGAGAGAGAAAATGTGGGGAGTCCACGGTTCAACCCGAAGAGAGAGGGATAACCATGGCCGCAACCCTCGTACACCACAAGTGTTGTCTCAAAATTCAAATCATATTCACCAATTTTTATTTCATGTATAAAGGCCTTTAAATAGGCTTAAATTGTGAATATAAGAAAAATAAAATCCCTAGATTCTAGGATACATATGTGACCACTTTCTATTCTAAAAGATTCCTAAATATTCTAGCTTCTAAAACTAAAGATTTCTATCAAAGAAGGATTCTTTGAGTTGCCACAAATTCTTGGCTTGTTGATCAAGTCATTGGGCCCCACAAATATTCTTTAAGAACCCCTAAAAATTGGCTAACTAATGGGGCTATTGTCTAGTCAGCATGGGCTCCCCAAGAATAAAAAAAATCCTCCAAACTCTATTTTCGTCATTCATTGATATCCTATTAGTATTTTGGTCACAACTTCTGCAAATCATATCGGATTTACTAAATCTTGGTCTCGTTAGAAAGGTAACCGGATGACCTCTCTAATGACACCAAAATCAGACAAAAAAGACAAGTTTTGACCTTAGAAACCCTGGGTTAAAAGTAAGTGACGGGGATTACAACTCATAAAAATTATTATTTTTTGGATAAATTACAACTCATAATAATAAAAAAACAAAAAACAAAAAAATTAAACTACCCTTGGCACTATTGGCCTTGTTACACTTAAAAAACTATCCTAACTACTATAACTGCTAGACACATCGTGGGGGATTATCCATGGTCCTCAAGGTTCTTTTTCTTCACACCATATGCTCCCGCATCACCTTATCCTTAAAAATAAATAAATAAGGTTGACAAAGGCCTTGTAATTGTTTGTTTATCCTCACTTAATTGTCGTAGGTAGTTTTGTTGAACCACATAAATCTTTTGTTTCTTTTGTTTATTTTTTCTTTGCTTTGAGATTATCGTCTGTGTGATTGAAACCCAAATCTCCCCACATATTAGATCAGAAAGCTGTTTCTGTTGGCTGAGCCAACGTCATTTGTAATGAAGCTTGGACCATCCCTCTCTAGTCTTCTTGATAAATAATTTTGGTGTTGCCATCATGTTGCATCATAGCTATAGTAATTTCTCCAAGTTGGGCAGTAGTTGTTTTTTTCATAAATTTTCCAAGATGACACTTTTCAGAAAAAAAGGGTATTTCTATGCAAGTAGATCTCAAGTAAAACACTTAGATTCAAAAATTAAAATAAAAAAGTATCACAAGTAAACACTTTGTAACAAATGAATACCTTTTTAGTTAATAGTTATTGCGATGCTCAATGACTCATCTAGTACAATTCTAAAAACTACTAACCTCAGCAAATTTTGTTTTGTTATATTTCAGCTAGTGCAAGACAGTCACCACCTATAGCAAATGATCTAAAAAGCCTCTCCATTGAGTATCGAAATTCTGAAACCTATTGCAATAAGGAACAATTTTAATTATGTAGTTGAAAGGCTCAACTTGTGTTATTGTAGTATTTCGATGGCATTAGGATGAAAATTCAGAACACAATAAAATTTTGGGAAAACATTGAAATAATGAAATTTTGGTAACCAGTTCTGAGTTACATCAATCCTTAAAATCTCTATTACTTTCTCAAAGGGGTTTCTTTCAACTTCTTTGTTCAAACTTGAAGTAATTAGAGTTAATAATTGCAGTAATGTTTTAGGATAAAAGTTTACATGCTTGAGTGCACTTCATTTGGGAAAATGGTGTTGTTTGAATAATTTTCATGTGTGGTTCTTATAATCTCTCCATCTCAATTCATTTCATCTTTATGTTTTTGTCAATTGATCTTTTCTAACAATTTTAGGTTAGACCTTATAGAGGTACTCTTAATCGAAGAGCATATCTTGAGTGTGTTTTTATCTTAAATAGGGTGATTGATGTAGGATACCAATTAGATTGGTCTTACAATAAGAAGAATGATGGGCGAAAGCAAGAAGCAACTTATAAAAAGACAAGAATCAAAATCTGGAATTAAAGAAATAAAGAAAATTCAATTAAGACAATTCAAGAATTCAATATGTCAATTAAAGATAACAAGAACAAGTTTCTTGAATTAAGAAAGAAAGAGAGAGAATTAAATTAAAAGAATAAGAAAAAGACAAAGAAAATATGGAAAAAAAAGGGCCAAAAGGGCAATTATGTAATTTCTAGGCAGACCCACAAAATTACTAAAATACCCCTACTAACAAGTAAGAATTTTATGAAATTATACCGGGAGTTATATGACCCTTAGAGGGATTCCCATACAAAATTTCATTGAATTGAGAGGTCTCTAGGTATTTAAAATCTTTAAGATTCAGACCTATGGAGGATTCAAGAAAATCAAGAAAGAGAAATTCTTGATGAATCTTTAATCCAATAAATCAAACAATTATAAAATTTAAAGAATCAACAAGATAGATACAAGAATAAAAAATAGGATGCAAGAAACAGAGAAATAAAAATAAAGAATAAAGAAAGTGAGAGAAGTTGATGAGATGAGAGAAAGAGAAAAGAGAGAAAACCTTTTTCTCAACTTGTGGAGGAGAAGAGAAAGGAGAGGAGAGAGAAGGGGATACCACACCCAATTGTTCATCATTTTAAAAACTGAATTACAACCTAATGATCTCCTCTATTTATTAACTTAACCACTTAGACTCCTAATTAAAATTCCCTATTTCCAGTTAGACCTTTGGCTGTTAAAGCCTTATTACATAAATCCTTAATGTTTCCCTAAAATTTTATAATATTCATTTCCAAGGTTTTTAGGGCCTAGATTACCAATTAAAATTGAAGAAATAAATTTAAAAAGTTGAAGAAAACCCTAAAATCAACCTAGAAACAACTCTGAAGTTTCTAGAAACAACCCTAAAAATTCCTAAAATACTAGACCTGTCTTAGGGACTATCCATATTCCTCAAGGTTCTTCTTCTTTACATAATATGCTCGTGCATCAGTTATTATATGCAATGAGCATATCATGCTATGTAAAAGTCCACACTTTAAAAGATAAAGTTGATTTCTTAGCTAGAAACTTAATTCAACTTAATAGAGCCTTATCTCTTAACTATTTGGGTCAGCTAGACAAATTCTGCTCTTCCATTACATTCTATGTTGAGGCCATATCTTCTTTTAATTCACAATTCAATTATCCGTGTCCTTTGTGGTCTTTTCCTTGTCCTTTTAGAGCCTTCAGTTTGCACCATATTACTCCTTCTCACTGATTCAGTTGTTAGTCTTCTTTGCACATGACCAAACCATCTCAATTGACTTTCCGTCATCTTTATCACCTGTTAGTGCTGCCTATACAGTCCCATGGATGCGTTTAGTTCTAACTCTATCCTTTCTAGTCCTGCTACACATCCATCTCAACTACACCCATTCTGTTCACTATTCACCTATACATGCCCTTTTCAGTCTTCTCATTATCCTTTTAGAGCCTTCAGCTTGCACCAGATTGCTCCTTCTCATTGGTGTTGCTATTAATCTTCATTGCACATGACTAAACCAACTCAATCAACTTTCCCTCATCTTATCACCTACTATTTATGTTCCCATGGATGCCTTCATTTCTACCTCTGGCCTGCTCTATCATGCCATGCCTCCATCTCAACCACACCCATTTTTTGGAGTCTTGTTATTATTATTATTATTATTATTTTTTGACTGCACAACATTCTATTCCACAAAGCATGTGACGTAGGATCAAAGAGAAGCTAATAATTTAACAGCAATTTTAGGGAGCAGACAAAGAGAAAATAATAATCTAACAGCATTTTGAGGGAATAAGTATAATTAATTATGAACAAATACTAGACTGAGGTATTTAAAATTGAAGAAAGAAAAGACTGAATTATAAGTACAGCAAGGACATATTGCCAGAATCTAATCAGAGGATTAAGGAAACTGTTTGAAAGACTTAGAGTAGTCAGTCATTAAGTAAAAAAAAAAAGAAAATAGAGAAAGCAGTAGAAATCGACTAAATAAAGTGACCTATTAGATTGTGAATCAGCAAGGGAAAATTGGAGAAAAATAGAAGACAATTGTGTAATCTTTTATAGAGTGAAGTTTCAGATCAAAGACTAGTTTCAATCTTACCCTAGGAGCTGAATAATGAAGGTGAGTTAGAAGCTGGGTTGTACCTCTTGTACTTTCTCAGTTGCAATAAAATTTCTAGACTTATCAAAAAAAAAAAGGTTAGTTAGAAGCTTCAGAAACTGATAGAAACTCATAATATAACAATATAGCAGAATTGAAAACAAAAATTAACTGATAGCTGCGAAGCATTAAAGACGATAAGAGATAAAGGGGATAAAGAGTAAGGCTGCAAATTGGGATGGGCTGGCCCAAAGCCCGATCTGTTTGGCTGGGCTGGGCCACATTAATTTTGGTTTGGGCCCTGCTTTCAGGCCCAAAGTAATGTACAAGCCCAGTTCGATCAGGCCTCAGCCCAGACGAAAGCCCATCCTGGCCTGGCCCAAAATACAACAATCTTTAAAAGCATAGCCCGGTCTGAACTTGGTTCAAGCTTTGGTTGAATTCGGTCAGAAATCAGTTCAAACTCGGTCTAAACTTGGCTATCGGCTGTCAAGTTTAAGTTATCCCAAACTCATTCCAAACTCAGCTTGCAGGCCATTATGTTCTGGCATGCCCAAACTCAGCCCAAAGTCCACTTTTTTAGATTGAGCCTAGTGACTCAAGGCTGAGTATGGACTAGGCTACTACACTTCGGACCAAGCTCGGGCTGATCTCAGCCTGATCCATCTGGCTTGACTTTCAGCCCTAATAGAGAGAGGAGTCTTCTCCTCAGTCTTATATCAGAAATCAGACTCTTCACCATTTAGCCGTGTAGGGAAAATAGCATTATTCAGTGTTATAAGGGTGCAGAAACTGTCCACATGAGCTGGAACTTAGAGGAAAGCTTTTGAATGCTATTGAGTTTAAATTTCTTTACATAACAATCCCCTTTTATATGGTAACTAATTCTCTCATTATTTTTCTCTAATAACTTAGCTTAATTACACTTGATTTTTGATTTGTTAAAAAGATTCCATAACCAACTATCCTAGTTTGTACTTTGTCCAAGACTACAGAAAATAAGAAAGACTCGTATGTTCAATATAAACTACTTCCATAACTAACTATCCTAGTTTTACAAGACTTCAGAAAGTAAGTAATACTCTCACATGTTAGATATAAGCTCACTTGCAACTTCTAAACTCCTTTAATAACTTGGGGGACCCATACTAATAATAAGGCCATACAACTCTCGTAGCTGTAGGAGAAATCAAACATCGGTGGTGACTGTTGCATGTCAGAAAAATTAGTGCCACACTGAACGGACACATGCAGATCACATGGGGCCCAGCTCAGTAGCTGAAATTACAAAAGTACCCCCCTGTGGCTCCTTCTCTTATGTATTTTTCGGTTCCCTTCAGCATGGCTGGTCACATGGTTTCTAAAGATTAGTGGTGTGCATGGGTGGGCCTTAGTAGGCCTGATGCAGCCATCTTTGTATGTAGCAGGCTGGGCCCGGAAAAAATCAAGATCTCAAGGCCTGTGCAAGGCCCAACTGCCCAATTCCCATTAGTTCAATACATTAAACTAAAAATAACTAATACCTACAAAGTCTCAGCCTTGACATCGGGCCTTGGACTGGGCCATGTTTGGGCCAACATGGCCCAAGCATAAGCCCGAGCTCGTGGCTGCATCAGGCCTAAGCTTGGTCCAGACTTTTTTGGGCCAATTTCTGCGCTGGGCTCAAGCTGGCCTGTCTCTATGTGCAGCCCTACATGATCACAAGGTCAAAGATGAAGTTTTCTTCATCCATTTCCAGTTATGAATAACTTCATTTATTTTTATTTATTTTTGATAGCTCATCATGTGTTTCCTTTTATTTTCCATATAATTTCTTGGTCATTCACATTTCAATCTTCTGCCACCACGAGTTTTCAAAAAAATTTCATTTCATATCCTAGTGTCGTAATATTTCTCCTTGCTATTCTCTCACCTGTAGTGTGATCCACTTGAGATTGGATTTATTTTCCTCGAAGGTTATGTGATACTGCTATCCATGATCATATTTCTTCATACGTGCTTCATATATTTTATTAGGTATCAGGCAGGGCAATAATATATATATATATATATATATATATATATATATATATTTGTTCATTTTCTTCAGTTCTAATGTGTTTGCTAAACTGTGTGCAGGCTTAAAAATTCGCTGGAAACATCCAAGCTTCAGAATTCAAGCAATGAGTACCACTCAAGGAAATGTGGCAACTCCCAAGGGAATCACAAAGTTCAAAGATGAACCTGATCATCTTCTTGTCCTTGTTCATGGTATCTTTGCTAGGTATACATAGATAGAAACTATTCAAATATTGTCTTCTTGCATTGTATCACCAAGTTGAATGTGCAAACATGATGTGGATTTTTATTTCTTCTATAATGAAAGGAACAGATGAGTAGTGATTTGTTTTATCAATTTATAATGTGGTTCTGAAGTTCATTTCTTCTAAGCTTCATTTATCAATGCATGCTGAAAAACATTGTTTAATTGATGAGTGCTGTAACATTTTTTTGGTCTAGATTGACTCTGAATTGCCTTCTGTCATAATTTTATTCTCTGTCCCTGGGTTCTAAAGCTTCTAGTGGTTCAAGGTTCTAGCAACCCTTCCTATTACATCAATGCTTTGGCTTCATTTAAGGGCTTAGCAGCATCGAACAGACTTATAAACTTCTAATTTGAATCTAATAAAAGTGAAGGATTATGCCATCAAGGAAGGTACCTTATTTATAAACATCAGTCGTTTGTTAATTACTTAATGTAGGTACAAATATGGATATAGATACTATTTCCCATCCAGTATGCTGTTACTTTTAGCATAATTTTTATAGCTTAGTACCATTTTTTAGTATTTACATTCATATTAGATTGAATAAAACTTCTAATATTATATGTTTTGTTGACCAAAACAAGGACATTGTCAGGAGTTAAGAAAATAACCAGTGCTGTTATTGGAAAGGCAAATTCGTATTCTATAAGTATCATGTAGTGTCTATTACTGGTATCTGTATCATGTCTTGTCAATATGACAACCCTAAGCCTGTTGAGGTATGAAACTGTCATAGTAATATGCTACTGGAATTTGGGCCGATCTTTCATGTGTATATATTATCATTACCCTATTTCACCAACCTTCTTACTTAGATAATGTTGAATCTTTCTCAAAACTGTTGCATTCTTGTATATGGGGTTATATTTGTAAAGATATAGGTCTTTGTACAGTATTGGGGTATACTTGTAAATACCTGTAGTATTCTCTCTTTTTGATATATGAAGCAACGTATGTGAGAGGGAATTACACTCTCCATATGTATTCATCTCAATTCTTCTTCTTCTTTTTCTTTCTCTTTCTCTTCCTTTTCTCCTTCTACTTCAAACCCTAATGTACTAACCACCAAACTACAGATTTCTACTTAGTATCAGAGCCTACAAAAGATCTAGGGTTGCTGCACAAGCTTACCTGTCCCCAGTAGACCTGCTGACGTCAACGACTGTAAATTGGCGTCAGCCATGTATGCTCGAAACCTGTAGATCTTGATTCATTTTGTCATTCTAAGATGTTTTTGTAAAAGGCCCAAGGTCATTTGAGTAAGTTTGCTACTTCTAAGCAATTTTTTGTGATTTTCAAAGTATTTTTCAAATTTAAAGCAATGTCTTGTTCTGATCTGTTTCGGACTTTGTTGATCGATGAGATAGGGTGTACTAGGATTGTTTTTTGATTCTAAAACCAATGGAACAAATCTTGTTTGATTTTTTTTTTTTTTGTTTGAGTGAGTTATGCCATTTTTTTTTTTTGAAATCCCATGTTTTTCAACTAGATCCCATCTTTCTATTCGATTTGCTCACCTAGCTCGTTGTTTGTTGTTCCATTCATATGAATCTACTTCCCGAATTTATTCATGATCTTTTGCATTTAATTTCTTGTTGTTTCATGGAGTTTTGAACATTTTTTGATTGATTTACAGGCATATATTTATCACCTGCCTATATAGTACCCCTTTTCTATTAGAAATTTGCTTGGTCTTCATTCGAGCTGTTTCTTTTGTTGTTTTTTGTGTGCCATACTTCTCATCTCTGTATTTTGATGGTCCCTTATGGTTGTATGGGGGATGGCGTACCTTCGGAGGCTTGAATCTGTTGATTTGGTGCTTGTGTTGTGTCCTTGTTGTTCTTCCCAGCTTCTCTATAGTCCATGGATGCTTTGGTGGCTTGGTTCTGGTGATTAGGAGGCCTGGTTTGGTCGTTTCTGGCTTGTGGTTGGTTCTAGTGGCTTGTGGCTTTAGATGCCAGTTGTTCTTGTTTGTGTGTTCTGCTTGGAAGCTTCATTTGTATGACTCATTGTTGTGATTCTACTGTTAGTTTGACTCTTTGATTCTGGGGTGTCCCATCATAAGACTAGTATGTCTGGTTTGTTTTCATCATATCGTGTTTCTTCTGATAGAGATAAGGTATACATTGTTGATCCTTGTCTTTCATAGGTGGTACTGGTTGTATCCCCCTTACCTTCTCTTTACCATTATTTTCCATGTTTCATGTTCAAATTTTAAGTTGAATATTGTTTTTGTTAGTTATATTACCAAAACCTTGAATTTTTGTATTACTTTCTTTCCCACTTATTGTCTTTTATCAGGACCTGAAAACAAAGAAGACCATTGTTAAAGACCATGAGGATTAGGGGTTGTATCTTATGGATGGTTGTTCATTAGTTGCCCTACCACTCAGTAGACACCATCATTGCTAGTTCAGCAGCCACACCCCTCCTCTGTTTCTTTCTAGCGCGTTTGGTTTTTTCAGTGGCATTATCGTCTTGGTCATGTCCCCTTTCTTATGTTGCAAAAAGTGTTTTGTTGGTCATATCATCCATTTCCAATTTTCATCGCAAAATCTATGAGTTTGCCAAAAATTATCATTTTTTTATTCTAGTACGAGTAGTAGTACTACTTTGTTTTCCCTTGTTCATTCTAATGTGTGGGGACTTGCTCCAATTACCTCTTTGTTTGGATTCTATTATTTTATAACCTTTGTTGATGATTATGTTGACAATAAACTAACCAACTCTCCCAAAACCTTAAGGTGTTAGGAGATACACAAATTAATATAATTCAACATCCCCCCCTTACGAGAAACATTGTTATCTCCTAGGAACACATTTGGGGAGTTAAGCACAAGTCCACACAACGGATACACACATGCACAACACCACATCTGAGAAAATACTTCCATCGGGGTTCAAACTCGCGACCAAGCCTACTATGATACCATGTTGATAGTAAACTAACAACTCTTCCAAAACCTTAAGGTGTTAGGAGATATACAAATTAATATACTTCAACAGATTACTCTAGGACCACTTGGATTTGTTTATTGAAATCCAAGAGTGAGGTTTTTTTGTCCTTTTAGTTATTTTACAAATTGGTCGAAACTCAGTTTGACATTAAGCTTAAAGTTCTTTGTTCAAATAATGGTGGGGAATATATGTCTACTTCTTTTTCCTCTTACATCTTTTAGCATTGCATCTTTCATTAAAAGACTTGTTCTGGTACTCCCAAGCAAAGTGTGATTGCTGAGAGAAAAAATTGGCATCTTCTTGAGATTACTTATGTCTTACTCTTTCACATGCATGTTTCCCAAGTTTTCTGGATTGATGCTCTTCAAACTATAGCTTACTTTATGAGCCGTATGCCCTCATATATAGTGGGATTTAAACATTTCCTTGAGCTTCTCTCGAGTTCCTCTCTCGAGTTCCTCTATCGGGTCTTTTCTTTGTCCTAAAGTGTTTGGTTGCATATTCTATGTTCATATTCCTAAGTTTGATCGTTCCAAGTTGGACCCCAAAGCTCTTAAGTGTATATTCCTTTGGTATGCCCCGAATCAGAAGGGATACAAATGCTACCATCCTTCTACTTAAAGGTGTATTGTTTATATGGATCTTACCTTTCATGAAACTCTCTCTTTCCTTTCCCCTAGCCAACCTCATCTTTAGGGGGAGCGTAGAAGTGAAAGAGAAGATAAGTCGGCTATTCCTCTCCCTATACCTTCATATGTTTTTGATGTTGATGGACATAATAACCAGAGAGAGAACAAGTTGTTGTTCTCAAAGAAAAAGAGCATGTGGCAACCACCTAAAAGAAGGTTTGGGCGCAAGATTTCACTCATATGCTTGTTTAGCATAAGAAAAAAGTTTCTCTTATTTTTGAATCTCATGTGCGTCTCCAATAGATTACCTCATTTCTAGGTACTATGCCTCATGATGATTCCATCTTCTTATTGCTGTTAAGAAGGGTGTTTGCTCTTGTACTCAACATCCTATTGCTAACTGTCTGCTATGATCCCTTGTCTCCCGAGTTTAGGGAATTCTTTACTTCTTTGTTCTTTGTTTCTATTCTATGCACTATATTTGAGGCTCTTTCTCAACCTCATTGGAGAAGAGCAATAGAGGAGGAAATGCAGGTCTTAGAAAAGAATAAAACATGGAATGTTGTAGATCTCTCACATAGGAAAGAGCCTGTAGGTTGCAAAGGGTTATTCTCTTTGAAATTTTAACCAAATGGCACAGTGGAGCGGTATAAGGCCAGATTGGTGGCTAAGGGCTACATACAGACATATGGGGTTGATTATCAGGAGACCTTTACCCTTGTAGTAAAGATGAACTTCATTTACATTTTGATCTTTGTTGCTGCTAATCAGGGATGGCCATTTCTATAGCTTGACGTCAAAATGTCTTTATACATGGAGACCTTGAAGTGAAAGTTTACAAGAGTTTGTCTTCTGGTTTTCAGTATTCTACCGGCAAATGAAAGGTGTATTGTCTCAAGAAATCTCTATATGGCTTCAAGTAATCTCTTAGAACATGGTTTGAAAGGTTTCATAGTGTCATGCTCAAGAATAGCTACAAGCAATGTCAAGTGGATCATACTCTCTTTATAAAGCATCAAAAAGGGAAGGTGATAGCTCTTATAGTATATGTGGATGATGTTGTTGTTACAGGTAATAATCATTGTGTGATCAACAACTTGAAAGGCTTTCTGAATAAAGAGTTTGAGATTAAAGATTTGTAGTTTCTCAGGTACTTTCTTGGGATTAAAGTTGCTAGATCTAAAGATGGAATCTTCTTGTCACAGCACAACTACATGGTAGATCTTTTCCAAGACTCTGGGATGTTAGGGTGTAGACCATGTGAGACTCCCGTTAAATCTAATCACTACTTGCAAACAGATGAGGGCTACCGACTTATTGATATTTGTTGATATCAGAGATTGGTAGGAAATCTTATTTTCCTGACCTTGATTAGATCAAACATTAATTATGATGTTGGGGTTGTTAGTTGGTTCATGCATGCTCCCATGACGTCACATCTTGAAGAAGAATACCGTATTTTATATTATTTAAAGAAGAGTCCAAGTCAAGGGCTCTTGTATGGTAGACAGAGGGATCTGATAGTTGAAGCCTTTACAGATGTCGATTGAGCTAGTTCTTTGGATGATAAGAGGTCCACCTCAGGCTATTACACCTTTGTTGGAAGTAACCTAGTTACTTGGCACAACAAGAAGCAACCCATTGTAGCATGATCAAGTGTTGAAGCCAAATTTAGGGCTATGGTTCATGGAATTTGTGAAATGTTATAGATGCGCGGCCTTCAAAGAAAGCTATGATTCAACTTCCAAGGCCTTATGAGGTTGTATTATGATAATAAAGCTATTATTAGTATTGTTCATGACCCTGTCCAGCATGATAAGACTAAACACATTGAAGTGGATAGATATTATATGAAGGAAAAACTACAAACTAGGCAAATATGTATTTCCATTGTGAAGACTAAAGACTAATTGGCTAATGTATTTACAAAAAGCCTATGTAGTATAGTTTTTGTTATATTGTTGGCAAACTTGGTATGCACAATATATACATACCAAATTGAGGGGGAGAATTGTATTTCATGGATATATGGGGTTATATTTGTAAGGGTACATATGTCTTTGTATAGTATTGGGGTATACTTGTAAATACCTGTAGTTGTACTATTTCCCATTTTGATATATGAAGTAAAGTATGTGAGAGGGAATTACACATTCTTCATATGTATTCTTCCCAATTCCTCTTCATTCTTCTTTCTTTTCCTTTTCTGCTTCTACTTGAAACCCGAATGTACAAACTACCAAACTACAGATTTCTACTCTATTTGTGAAGATTTGTTCTTCTTTTGTGGTGCTTTTCAAACTCAAATGTGTGAAGTTTTAGTTCTGTTCATTAAATGTTACACATAAGTAAATGTTTAATTTCTTTTCGGATGTAACTCAGACCTAGCAATACTCATTTGCACAAGAACTGTACTTCAACGGTTAGTTTTTTGGTGATTCTGTTTCCAAATTGGTGCATTTAATTTCACTGATTCCATTAAGTGATGCAGCCCAAGTGATTGGACATACGTAGAAGCAGAGTTGAAAAAGCGTCTGGGAAGCAAATTTATAATCTATGGTATGGCCATGTGCAGTTTTTTATTTTATTTTTCTGAGCAAGTTGTTATTCTTCGAATTTTATCCATTTGCCTTAAGTTTCTCCTTTCAATAATTTAACATCTGTCTTCCACCCGTGTTTGTTTCTGTGATGGAAATTCTGTTGAATTGGCTGTAATCTTTTTGATACATTACGTTGTTCTAAACACTTAAAGGAGTTTTAATTATTCTTATGTTGAGGACTTGAATTTTACATTGTTTGCAGCAAGTTCTTCTAATACCTATGCTAAAACCTTCAGTGGAATTGATGGAGCAGGAAAACGATTAGCAGATGAAGTGAGTCTTCATAATTTTTTGCTTTTTTAATGTCAAATTCTCTTATTATATGATGTTCATTCTAGTTGTGATTGAAAAGGAGTTAAATTTTTTGTTGACATTTTGGTTACATTCTTTGGAACAGGTCATGCAAGTTGTCCGAAAGACAAAAAGCCTGAAAAGGATATCTTTTTTGGCCCATTCTCTTGGTGGGTTGTTGGCAAGATATGCAATTGCCATTCTTTATTCATCAAATGCGTTGGTTAGTGGTCAGCCTGATGATCTTGCCAATTCTAGAGATGGAGATACAGAAAACTCAGCATGCTCTTCAAAACATGGAACGGTTGCTGGGTTGGAGCCAATCAACTTTGTTACCTTGGCAACTCCACATCTAGGGGTGAGGGGGAGCAAGCAGGTCCGTTTCTGACGGGTATAACTTACCTAGTTCATTTTTATTATTGTTCTGCTAATTGTTCTCTACATTTATACCATCTGTTCTCCATTGTCGCAACCTTTTCTTAGTCATCTTTACATTCTGACATGCTTGATGTGATCACTTATGTTGCTCTTCAGAGATGATGTTTCTGATAATGGAAAGAGAAGTGTTTGTGTTTATGCTGTATGTATTCTGCTCCAAGTCGCTAGAGATCTCATGTACCGTTTAATGACTGTACAATTATGTCCAGGACTCCGAGTATGGAAGTGAAACTTTTTACTATTAAGCTTGGATGGTCTGGAGTCCAAGTAAAATATTTAAGTGTCTCACACATTTCAAAAAATGCTTTTGGTTCAGTTTTGCACCCTCGTGTCTACAACAACAACAACAAACAAACAGCCTTATCCCAACAAACAAACAGTTTTGCACCCTTGTGTCTATGTATGAAAAATTACTCCAGTTCTCAGCCTACAGAGTGTTGGCTGGTCATGATTGTTTGGTCATGTAACCTGGCCACTTGTAACACAAGACCCACCAAACAGTGAATTTCAAATAAATCCAAGAACTCCATTATTCTAATCAAAGTGCAGTTATTGCAAAAAGAAAAGTTGATTCAGACAAAATAATGAAGATGATTTCAAAGATAAGACAAGGAAGGTTTTCATTTAAGTGATACACAAAAGAACTGAAAATAAATGAGGAGAATAATGAACATATTATATACGGGGACAGCTGCACAGTGACTAGAGACAACAGTACTACTAAAGCACTTAAAAGATGACCCAAAAGGCTACCATATATAGTGTTTGTTGTGGAATATATTATGTCTCAACACTAAACAAAAACTTCTCACCTCTCCACTTTGACGTTCCAGCCCCACCATACAGATGGATGTGCATAGACTCTTCTTCATTTTTAAGTATTGGTGACAGAGTCATTTTTTGTCTATAATAAACATTTTCTATTATTGAAAACATGTCCTAGGAAGGATAAACAACTGTCCGTTGCTCCTAGCTTAAAAACCCAATTGGGTACTTGAGGAAACATGACAATTTAATTTTCCTAAAAATAAGAAACATGATAATTTAACTTTATCAGATTGAGCCTTCAACTCGTGTTTTTCTGAACTTTGTGTGTTTCCAAAGGATCAGTTTGGTCCTTGGAGATTTTTCCTTTGAAGAATATTACTTCACTATTCCCTTCTTTTATTCTTCAAATTCATTTTGACATTGATAACAGTAAAAGATCAAGTTTTGCAAGGACCTTTGGTTTGACAATCCTTCCTTCATGAGTGATTTCCCTGACTCTATTATTTCTCTTTGTTTAAGCATACCCAAATTTTGATTTGGCTTCTTCCTCTACTCCTACAATCACTTGGAATTTTAGGCTCCATAAAGACCATAGAGAGGTTGTCATTGATATGCAGTTTGTTTCTTAGAGAAATTGAAATGTTTTAATATTTTGCCATCCAGTTTCATTTCTAGACTTTGGTCTCTTGAACCTAACAGTACCTTTTCTTCTAAATACTTCTTCAAAGGTTTAATTAACCTTATCTTAATATGTCTCACCATTCCAGTTCAAGATTTTCTGCAGGACGGTGGTGGCAATTTAAAACATAAATAAAATTAACATCTGGATAAGCTACAAATGAGAAGAAATAACAAGGCTATTTCTCCACGCAATCCCATGGTGTAAATAATGGTGAACCATTTAATGATCTCTTTTTCATTTGGGAAGTGGCTAACCAAGTTTGGCAGTCTTCAATCTTGTTGAGATTGATATCCTATTGGAATGCAGGTTCTTTCATAAGACAGTATCGATCTGTTAAAATACCGGTCTATGTAATAAGTAGTTTATTGTACACCTGAGGGTATTTCTGTTCACCCAAGCATATTTCTGTCCAGATCTGATATTATATATTATAAATAAGGAGGAGGAGGCTTCTCTGGGTTCCAACAAACCTTAATCCCCCCTCCCTTGCAGCAACTCTCTCTCTCTCTCTCTCTCTCTCTCTCTCTTTTAAGTTAATTAGCTAAAGTAAATTTGTATAATGTTCACAACAATAGCTAGCCGGTTCTTGTGATGCACATGATGTAGTAAGCGAGGTGGAGGAATGCGACAATTTGAGCTGTAAACGGAATTTTCTCATAGTAACAGATTTCCTGGAGCGTTCTTTACTGTAGCGAAACTGAAGCACCATGGCGTTGGGTGACATGTGAGCGAAAAAATGAACCACCATAAAAAGTGAATCACTGCTGGGTGTGTTTTTTACTTTTTCCGCTCACGTGTCACCTGGTGCTTCAGTTTCGCTACAGTAAAAGCACTCCAGGAAATCCACTGAGTTAATAGTATTATAAGGGAAGAAAGGTATTAAATTGTGCCCTGAATCTCTTGAATAGGGCCAAAAGACTTTAGTTCATTTTCGAGTTAGGATCAATTTATCCCAAAAAAAAGAGTTGGGATCCTCTCCTCTCAGTGGGACGGTCCTGCAACAGTACGTCCCAGGTGCACACATACCCCAAAAAAGTGAAAACACTTTTCTGGGGTATGTGTGTGTCTAGGACTGTCGCACTCCACTCAGGATTTGGTAGGACAACCTAAAGCTAGCCTAAAGTAAGAATGACATTAGAGGCCAACACATCCGTGCCAAAAAGTGAAAAGCATTCCCAAAAAGTGTATTTCAGTTTTTGAGCACTGATGTGTCAGCCTTTAATGTCATTCTCACTTTAGGCTAACTTTAGGAGTCCTACCAAATCCCGCCCTGGGTGATAAACAAGGCACACATGAAATATACACAGATGCATGTGAGAATAAAGACTTGCATTGGAGCTTCTCCCAGACTCCCACACATAAGAGGACATGAAAAGGTGGTGCATAACAAAATAGACTATGGGTAGGGGTGGTAATATTTTACACGACCTGTGAATCTGACACGAATCCAACACGAAATAAGCATGTTAGGGTTGACTATAATGTGTTTCGGGTCAAAGCGTGTTGACCCACTTTGACATGATTAATAAATGGGTCAGGTTTGGGTTGACCCATATAGTCGTATACCCTTAACTTAACATGACACGAAATTGACCCATCAACACGAATTCACATAACCCACAAACTTAAGCAGGTTAGGGTTAATGTGTTTTGGGTCAAAACTGGTCGATCCCTTTGACACGATTCATAAATGGGTCGGGTCTAGGTTGAGTCATATAGTTGTATACCCTTATCTCGACACAAGAAGAACCCACCCCTATTATGGGCACCAGTTGTTATGAGAAGTTTTACAAAGCAATGCAACTCATATGTAGTATCATTATCAGTACTACCCATACTAGCTATCAAATTAATATTATTCAAAGTGACTCGGAAGGCCATTGATTGGTTTCAAATTAGCTTTGCCTTTCATATTTTTACCAACTCTCAATACGTTACAATTTGTCGGTAGCAACTTTCGCATTAATGTTTTAATCCCATGATCAGCTTCCTTTATTTCTTGCTATTAAGAGGCTACTTGTCTGTAGCAGCTTTCGCATTGATGCTTTAATCCATGATCAGATTCCTTTATTTCTTGCAATCAATAAGGCTACTGGTACAGACATAATACTGGGTGCATACGAATCAAATGCCCGGGGTTCAACTCTATTTATGAGTGATTTTTTAGTGAGAAATTTTGGAGTGGGTGGAAGCATGATTAATAGGAATGCCTAAAGCAAGCTTCAAAT
The DNA here is from genome assembly GCA_025762735.1 of Platanus orientalis. Classification (NCBI taxonomy): domain Eukaryota; kingdom Viridiplantae; phylum Streptophyta; class Magnoliopsida; order Proteales; family Platanaceae; genus Platanus; species Platanus orientalis. Next base: position 21,655 of record JAOXJP010168746.1, read on the forward strand.
GCTCTTTCTTTGCTTAGCAACTGCTTTAAGGGAGAGCAATGATTATTATCTATCTCTTGCATTTACAACTTAAAGTATTAATCCTTTCAAGTTAAAGTTAGATTCTAAAGAATTTAGAATAAATAATAATAATAATAATAAGCCCAGCCCACAGTAGTAAAGTTGTTCCCCAAGCCTGGCCAGGGCAGTTGTGCCTTCAATCACTGATCTGCCCATTGATGGCCCAAGTTGGAATTTGTCACATCTCTCTTCCAAATGCAAGAACCTTAGGTACCCTATTCTTCTAATAACGAGAATTCCTTACTTGATTGACAAGAAGAGATGGCTCCAAAAAAGTTGGAATTGACCTTTCCTGTCAGTATTAGCAGGCTGAGGCATCAACTTTTCTTTGGTGGCCCAGGCGCGGGCCCAGATTTCAGGCCTGTTTAAGGAATCTGTCCGGGTTTGGGCATGAATACTTGAAACAAACTTTGAGTTGGGGCTGACTCTAGATAGACCCAACCTTGGTTGTGAACAGACATTGGTTCAGGCATAGTTTGACATGGCCTGGCCGGTTTGCTAACAACCCTAAAGGTCTGGTTTGGAGATGCATAATGTGGGTCAGTGATGTCGTGAATATTTTTTTGGATGGACATTTTTTGAAGTGGATGAAGGTATATCCGTATTTGATTCATTTATTAGATGATATTTACTTTTCAAATTGGATTTTTATACGAGTAAGATATAGATGAATCTATATTTGCTTTTCTCGAACAGAACACGAATCAAATATCAGATAAAAATCAGATAGTTGACAGTCCTAGGCCCATGTTCAAGTTTTTCTCAATTCGAAGGTGCTCAAGCTGCTGAAACCAGAAGATAAATAAATTTCAAGAAGTATATTCCCTCTGCTAGCTAAGTGCTTTGCTTGAGCAAAGATCTCCAACCAATCTAAACCTTTCTTCTCACAATTTTAATGATGTCTATTTATATCTCAATTAGTTGTCATTCCACAGTGCAACCTTGAGGTTGTAGGTTCTTTTCCAACTTACCTACTAAGAAAATGTGGATGTTGATGGCGAATCGATTTCACCATCTTCTTTACATCAATCAGATGGTCCCACGGTGGACACAGGTCCTTAGCAAGGTGAGCTCTGCACACACGAAACGAATGCGAGTCAAGGTGCCAGCTCGTAGCTCTCCGATGATCAAGTCAAACAACCAGGGGGACTATAGGAAGTGGAGTTCTCTCCTATTAGGGTTGTAGATGTCTCATACCTGGAAGATGAAGTGGCACCCATATTTATAGGCTCAAGTAGTAACGTATTAGGACGGGTCTCGCATGTCACTTTCCCCCACGTTCTCGCGTGGCGCTGCAGCCCACGTCTTGGGCCGCATCTCTTCTGTCTTCTTTGTCCTGTTCCCATAATTGGCAGGTCTGCTGCAGAGGATATTCTAACGGTTTTTTTATCATACTTATCCTTAGGTTGAGTCGGTCGGGGTCGTCACCTCTTACAATCGGGGTCTCCTCGAGAACCAAAGGGCCCTGAGGCCGCGAATGGTCTTTTAGGTGTTGAGTACCTTGAATGATGGTCTGTGTTATTAGCGGGGTGCTCAGAGTCGAGTATCGAGGGATGATTCCATTTTTTGGTCGGGGGTTTTAGCGTCAGGCTAGTCGAGGGGCCCAGGGCCAGCCCCCTCAGAATTTTCTAGGTCAGTCCTTCTAAGGTCGGAGTTACACTAGTTAGTCGGGGTTGGCCAACAGGGTCCTCGATGTAGTTTTCCCCATCGGCTGCCCCTATTCCCAGGTCGAGGGTTACGTGACCCGGGAATATGAATTGTCTACGCTCATCACTTACTGTTTTGGACGTTGACGATGTGTCGTTTTGACTATAGAAGTGGTGTCAGTTGGGGATGGGCGCTAATGATAGTCTCGCATTTAATGGGTCTCAACAACCAAGTGGACGTGCCAACGCCGGTTATGGGTTATGTCAAGCGTCGTGTTGTTTCAAATCTCTAGGTTATCTAATGGTTGCGTTTAAACCTCTTCAATTTTTAGGGATTCGTGCATCACCTCATTTCCTGATTTTATTTCGTTAACCCTTGGATAAGTGATACATGTAGAATCGAGAATAGTCGAGGTTCTCTATAAATATTTTCTTTGACACCGATCTGCCTTTCTTTTATCTTTGTGTCTCATTTTTCGCAAACCTTTGTTTCAAGCGATTTTCGGTGAGTCTCCCGTGTTCCCGCAAACTACTATCTTCACCTTTGCTTATCGCTGCATCTCCGGGGTAATTTTCTATTCGTCTCCGACGATCTCCTCTCTTCTGGGCGACTGTTCTTCACCTTACTCCGACGTCCTTCCGTTTTTCAGGTATCCTCTCTTCAGGCCATCTTCTTTGCTTATTTTCTTTTCTATTCTTCTGTTTGCTTTTCATTGTCGTTCAACTTTTCCTTTTTCTTCGGCGTATCTGCGCTTGCACTTTTCTCTATGTATTTGCCTTGATTTTTGCTTTATTTTCCTTTTTCTTCTCTCATTTTTTATTTATTTTCCTAGCGTTATCCAGATGGTGTCCGGGGATACTGTTGATCACATGGTCGATGGAGCCGATGACTTATCAGAAATCCGGCAAAACCCCACGGGGTAGGCTATTGAGCTGACTCCAAGTCTTGCCCAGGGGGCAGCTGGAGAGATCGCCCCCGAAGAGGACTTCAAGGCCGCTCAGTACGGCTCCGAGTTGAGGACAAAAACCCTCGCTCGGTACTACTCTACCTACCTTATTCCCGATGGGGTAGTTTTCTCCACACCTGGGAACGCTCGGGCTTTTGAAGCCCCTGCCGGCAGCGTAGCACTGTACAAGTAGGCCCTCGTGGCGGGCCTCAGGTTATTGGTTCCCTGATTTCTTTGGGAACTGTTATTTTGCCTTGGGCTGGCACCCGGGTAGTTAACGCCCAATGCTTGGCAAATAGCCATGGGGTGCATGGTCTTATGAGAACTGACCTTTAAAGGGAAGCATCTCCTCACCCTCAATGAATTTTTTTGTTGTTACTGCCCTAAAGAGCAAGAACCGAGGTGGTTCTTTTTTGCTAGCTGAGACCTGACGATTACTTTAGTCACGGGGCTCTCGGGCTCTCAAGCTCAAACAGTGGGTGAAGGGCCCGGTAATTCTTCGTCTTGGGTGAAGGCTGGGAATGCCTCCCGGATGAGGAACCTGAAGTGAAGTTCAACTGGGCATGGGCGTCGGTCATCAGCCTGATAAGTAAGTTATCGTTATATCATTACCTGCTGCATGTATTTTCATTTTTTTTATTCCAATTTTTACCCTTTTTTTAGCTAATGAGGCGGACGAGGTGTCTAACGAGGAGGAGGCTCGCGTTCAGGAGGTGATAAATTACCCTATCCACGCCTACCTGGACCTTGTTACGCTCGCCCGACTTTATCAGTGCGGGTTCAGTCCAAACCCTGGTAACTCACCTGTTGTTATTTCACTTATCTTCCTTTCTTCTCTTTTTCCTAACTGCTTCCCCTCATCTTGCTAATTTCTAACCTCGGGTTCGTTTCTTGTGCAACAATGAAGATAGACAGAAAGTATTTCTCCCATGCCAAGGAGATTATAGATAAAGCCCCAGGGGCCAAGAAGGCAGGTCAACCAGCGGTTGCTCAATCGGCTACCCAGGCGAAGGTAACCACGACCTCCAAGAAGAGAAAATGTTATCTTGTCTCTGGTGGTCCTTTCGGGTCCTAGGCCCCTGAGGTGGTTTCAACGCCTCTCACAACTCCTTTTATCCCCATTACGGTCGTTGACTTGGATGGGGATGCTGATGGTTCCTCCCCGGCTCTTACAGCTGGGGTCTAAGCCGTGGATACTCATGCGGTTACTCCTTCGACTGTCTCCCAGGCCCATGTCATCGAGGCCCCTACTGTCGCCCCCAAGGCTCCCACCCCCCAGTCGTGGCAACTACGATCTCAACTCGAGGGAGGCCTTCTTACATTCCTCCCTCGGCAAAAAAAGAGTCTCCACTGGGGCTTGACTCTTGGTTATTGAGGCCCAATCCTGAGGAGGATTATCTCCTAGAGGGTGTTCCCTCGACTGACCTTCAGTACCTGCTAAAGAATCTCTCCACAGCCGGTGTGCACAAAGATTTGATGCACTACATGGCCAAGGTAAAGCTCCCTATCCTTTAGCATTTCCTTTCTTTTCTTTTCTTCTCCTTTTTTTATAAGTACTTTGCACTAATTTGGTTTTATTTTTGTAAACCGTGGCCCTGATGACTGCTTCCATTCAGAAGCATAAATTTTGTGAGCAGGTCAGGGCCAAGCACCTGAACTACCTTGCCTAGGCGATGAACGCGAACTTAGCCCTCAAGGAGGAGGCTAATGCCATTATCAGCAACCTCGAGAAAAAGCTGAAATGATCTGAAGACTCCCGTAGCAGCATGGTGACACAAGCCACTAAGTGGGAGAACCACATCGAGAACTTGAGTGCTTTTTTGCGAGACTCTCAAAGGGATGTTGATCGGGTTAGGGAGGAGTTGGGGACCAAGAGGAACGGCCACATCTAGGCCGAGAACGACAACAAGAAGGCCGTCGAGGGTGCGATGAGGAAGGCTGTAGCCGATACCCTTGTCAGCACCCAATTTTGACCCAGGGACTAGAGGTTTCTTCAATGGGCCTTTAGGTATCCTCGGAAACCAAAGTGATTAGACAAACTCTCATTTTTTAGGTCATTCCCATTCTTTCCTAATATGAAACTCTAAAGCCATGATTTTTTCCCTAAGATCTTTATAGGACTTGCTTTCTTCATCTTCATATCCTTATTTCCAATCTCATAGATTCCTAAATTGTCATCCCAACTTTGGTTACATCTACCTGAGAAATTATGATTTTACCCCTCATCAAAGGTGGACCACTGAATCTTATCATACAAGTACCAAATGACCAATCAGGAGTCACAAATGCATCTGCAATGGTCCAAAACCTAGAAATAGAGTGTTTGGTCGTTAAATTCCATCATATCATGTATAGATGAATCTTAACCCTTGATTTAGAATCTTTCAAAATCCGATCAAAATACACCCTAAATGATTAATCTGACAACATAGATG
>JAOXJP010168747.1:0-12726 GCA_025762735.1 Platanus orientalis
GTGATGGGACATCCAAAAAGTGAATGGGTCCCACCCCACTGTGTCTTGCCCCACGAAGCGTCGAACAAGGGGGTGTCACAAGTGATATTGCCCCAGACAATGGGCTCATTAATGAAGCATCACGTGAAAGTACCCTTTCAACACAACAATTAACCCTAGTTATAGAAGTCTAGTCAGAGAGACCCCACATACATTGTCAATGACATCACTCATATCCATAAATTACATAATCTCATTCGGCCTCTCAAATTTTGGAGTAGAAATAGTCTGGGTGCGAACCGCCTAAAGATTGCGGAGGTGAGCAATCACATTTAATCCCTTCTCTAGAATCCCACACTCTCTCCTCCCTATCCTTCTTTGAAAGATCTCAACCAGCAGCTGGATACCCTCCTTAGGGATGAGAAAATTCATTTGGCCCAAAAATCTCGCTTAGACTGATTAAAATTTGGGGATAAGAACACCAAATTGTTTCATGCGTCCACACTAATCCACCGTCAAAGAAATCGAACTGAGCGAATTAAGGATCATGAAGGTACTTTGACCTGCTTAGAAGCTCAAACTAAAGCTGTCTTTAGGAATTATTTCTCTTGGCTGTTTGCTTCAACCTCACCCTCTCTCTCATCCATTAATATTGTCATGGATCATCTCCACCGCTGCTTATCAGCGAACAATATCCAGCTTCTTAAGCAACCATTCTCTAATGAGGAGATTTATCGGGCAACTATGTATCTTGGTGCTCTAAAGGCTCTAGGTCCTGATGGTTTTCAAGCTGGTTTTTATCAGAAATACTGGCATATAGTGGGTCCTGATGTTCTAACTTTTGTTCACGACTTTTTGCAATGAAAGGAAAAGTTAACAAGTCTCAACAAAACTTTTATTGCTCTTATTCCTAAAGTCCAATCCCCCATGGAGCCTAGTCATTTTTTCCCAATCAGCCTTTGTAATGTGCTCTACAAGATTATCACCAAAACTCTTGCAAATCGTTTAAAGGTGATTATGGACAACTTGGTTTCTCCCAATCAATGTGCTTTTCTCCAAGGTAGACTTGTCTCTGATAATATCCTTCTAAGTCATGAGATCTTCCATCATATGCGAACTCATAGGCATCAGGACCACTGGGTGGCACACAAGCTGGACATGAGTAAGGCTTATGATCAGGTGGAATGGGATTTTCTGATTCAAACAATGACCACAATGGGTTTTCCCTCCAAATGGTGTGCGTGGATTTATCGATGTATATCCTCTCCCATTTTCCAACTTTTGATCAATGGTTCCCCGTGACAACCATTCTGCCCAGCACGTGGTCTCAAGCAAGGTGACCCACTATCATCGTATCTTTTTCTCCTCACCCTTGAAGGTTTCTCTAGTATGCTTAATACAGCTTCACACAATGGTTCTCTCCAAGGCATACAACTCCGTCGCCGATGTCCCCCAGTTTCACATTTTCTTTTTGCAGATGACTATCTTGTGTTCTCAAAAGTGAACATTTTAGCTACCACCAATCTTGTTCAAATTCTTGCTCTATTCCAACAAGCTTCTAGTCAGCAAACTAATCATAACAAGTCTGAATTATTCTTTTGCCGACAAACTCCTCTGGAAGTACAAAACAAAATAGTTAGCCTTCTTCAGATGTCACACTCTTCTCGATTGGGTAATTATCTTGGTTTACCCACAACTATCGGACGCAAAAAGAAGGATCTTTTCCAATACATCATGGATAAGGTGGATCACAAATTCTAGGGTTGGAAGGAACAACTCCTATCCCAGGGAGGTAAGGAAATTCTCATCAAAACCACAACATCCTCTATGCTCGTCTATGCTATGTCCTCTTTTCTCCTGCCGTGCTCCATTACTTCCCAAATTGATAAAAAAAAACAATGGTCCTTCTGGTGGGGCCAAAAAAATCAAGAACATCGTATCAATTGGATTCGATGGGCCAAACTCAAGACTCCGAAAATGATTGAGGGGCTGGGATTTTGGGATTTAAAAGCCTCTAATTTAGCTCTTCTTGCAAAACAAGGTTGGCATCTTATCTAATATCCTAATTCATTGTGTGCCCAAGTTCTGAAAGTCATTTACTATCCCAACACTCACTTTCTTCGTAATCTAATTCGTCGATCTAGGTCTTAGGGTTGGTAGAGCATTCCTCAAGGCCGTCATATCCTCCAACAACATTGTCTTTAGGTTTTAGGATCTGGGAAATCGGTTGAGATTTGGAATGATGCCTGGATTCTGTCTTTACCATTAGGGCGACTCAGTTCTCCAAATCCGCATCTTCCTTCTCTCAAAATGGTTTCCTCTTTAATTGATCCCTCTTCCCATATATGGTGTTTGGATAGAATATATAGCCCCTTATCTTTCTCCTTCTGAATTGGCAGCTATTCATGTTATTCCACTTTCCTCGCACTTATAGGAAGATTCCCTCGTATGGAAACCAAACAAAAAGGGGCTTTTCTCATTAAAATCTAGTTATGCTCTAATCGTATCTCCCCTTCCTGATATCCACTCTTTAGGTCACCAAAATGTCTGGAAATCCATTTGGAGATCCGACTTACCAAATAAAATAAAAAAATTTCTTTGGAGAGCCTCTTAGGAAGCACTTCCAGTGTAGAAGAATCTGAATTCAAGGATGCCACATATATCCCCCTTGTGTCCCTGTTGTAACCATCACCAAGAATCCACTTTCCACTGTTGTGTTTACTATCCATTTGCTAGCGACATTTGGTGTCGCCTCCATCTTCCCTCTTTGTTAATTCACTCTTCCCATACCACGTTCATTGAATGGTTCAAGACCGTTCTCACCTTCAAATGTACCTCGAAAAAGGCAGCCCATCATCTCTTTCTTACAGTCTCTCTTGGGTGTTGGTTTATATGGTGTGCTCGCAATGATGTTTGTTTCAATGCCAGCATAGTTGATTCCTCTACCGTGGTTCATCGATTTTATCAGTCCATCCAGGATCTTCAGAAGTGTGTCATCCCAAAAAATTCTTTGTCATCCAAACAGTCTTCTTCCAAACACAAAATGCACTGGACTTCACCTCCACCAAGGGTTCTTAAAATTAACACAGATGCAGCTTGCCCTATAGTAGGGGACTCGGCTATGTTTGCCGGAGTTGCTCATGATGATACAGGTGTTGTGGTTGGTTCTGTTACCATAGAGATGGCTGTCCTTCCAGTGTTAACAGCGGAACTTTATGCTATTATGTGGGGATTCAAGTTAGTTCATCTTCTTTCTTCCCACAATATCATATTGGAATCAAATTCTTCTGTCGCAGTGGAGCTTCTCACAGGGTCCGTTGATAGATGTCCATGGTCTTTGAAAGCTCTTGTAGTTGATATTAGCGTAGTTTCTACCAGGTTGCAGTCCTGTAATATAACCTACGTTAATCGTGTAGCGAACTACTGTGCTTATACGAAAGCCAAGGACTTCGTCTTCTCCACAGGGGTTGTGGTGGAATTCATTGGTTTCTCCCGCATTCTTCTTTTTTATGCTTCTATTTAATATAATATACATACATTATCCCAAAAAAATAAAAATAAAAACATCACTCATATTCAAGCAGTAGAAGAAAACATTGATGATAAACGTCCCTATCGTCCACCCTTGGCGGCCTGACGACGACGTAAGTGAAAGAAAATATTTCCCAAAGTTAGAAAGACTATATATCTGAGTGAACATGTTTCCAAAGTTAGAAAGATTATACGACTGAACATGTTTCCAAAGTAACACGTATGGAGGAGGAAAATTTATGCACGGCTGTATGACTTCGGCAGAGTTGGCGTCATACACCATTAATCATTAATGCTAATATCAGTTACCCCCATTATTATCTACATGGCCCCTCAATTTAGAAGACAAGTTTTTTTTGATAACCATAATTTCATTACTACCACTATCCCCAGGTTCCGAAAAAGGAAGGAACCCATGAGCCACAAAATGAGCAGGAAAGTTAAGACTGTCGTGGAGACGTATTGAAAACGACAGTTTTTTTAAAAAAAAGAATAAGTTAGACTCAAACATTTGCGGATAATCAGTGTGAATCTCCAAAGAGTCTCCAAAATGGGCCTCGTGAGATGAGATATTACGCTCCCCATTTTCTACATAGGCGGCCATCCAACTGAAGTAGACAAGTGAGAAGAAAAACCAGAAGTAGAAACTTTCCAAAGTTCCACACGAAGGAGGAAATATTGTACATGATTGTGTGATTTTGGCAGAGCTGCGTCCAACGCTACCCATTTTCTACATAGGTAGTCCAAGCCCCAAAGACTACAAACCCAAAAAAAAGTGTAGCACATACAAAAGAGGAATTATTATACATGTTTAATCTACAAAATCCTGGACAGAACATTTGTTCACATTTGTGTAGGACACGATAAAACAAAATCCTGGACAGAACATTTGTTCACATTTGTGAGCCCAACCCTACCATAGGTTTGGGCTTTTATCTCAGGCATGGGCCTATATCGGGCCTAGCTTGGGCTAGGTTGGGTTCAAGCTGGCCTGAGCCCAGGCATACCCCCTAGTGAGAAAGCCTATTAAGTTAAAAAGGTATCTAAACACTTCAATCAAGCTACACTAAGATTAGGAACAACAATATTTGGCAATGGAAGACTAGCCTCAGATTTTGAATCCGTTGTTTTCAATCATATACCCAGGGAAAGCAACATGGTAGCCTCCATGATATAGCCAAGATTCGATTAGGAATAACCATCTTGGTTTTGTAAGGATGATTATTGATCCAACTAATGCTTTCTAATGAAAAGTAAATTTTATTTACCCAAAAAAATGTACACTTGGTCCAGCATATAACATAAAACTAGATTGGCGTTCGCTCCACTTAAAAGTGAACATTGATCCATGTGACTACACATAGGTTAGGTCCAGCATATAACATAAAACTAGATTGCAGTTAATCACCATCAAACCATGATTATAAATCAAGGTTAGGTCAGTCATTTTACCTCTTTTTTTTTTCCTTTAAAAAAAAAAACACAAACAGGAAAGGTTCGCCGAAACCCACATTCTGGATTGAATACCCCAATTGTCATTCACTGGCGACCGTAAACATACAAGCGATCGGAACTGTAGTTACCGAAGATGGGACTACACATAGGTCCATCTTTTGTCAACGAATTAGATAGTCTGAAAGATTGGAGAAAACCAATAATTTAATGAGAGTTTGATGGAGAAAATGAAGCAACGGAGGGGATTTTGTTGATGAGATTTGGTGAATGATCCCATATCGTGGATGTCCAATTAAAAGCATTACGTTGCAGGGGTAAGATAGTAAATATACATTATATAAAAATAAACTTATTTTTCCCTCCCTAAATGGAAAACAAACTAGGAACAATATAGGCCCGGAGTAAATTTGTTTTCGTTACTATGGGTGGCAATGTTTGATATGACCCGCAAACCTAACACGAACCCGAAATAAGCAGGTTAAGGTTTACTGTAAATGGGTTTTGGGTCACCACTTTGACACAATTAAAAAATGAGTTGGGTATACCCTTAGCTTGAGATGACACGAATTTGAACCGCCAACATGAATTACCACATAACCCACGAATCCAATACGAAATAAGAGGGTTATAGTTGACTGTAAATGTGTTTTGGGTCAAACGAATTAACCCGCTTTGACACGAATAATAAATGGGTCAGGATCAGGTTGAGCCATACTGTCGTATACCTTTACCTCGACACAACAACAAATGCGGAACAAAACAGGCCATTGAGTAAATTTGTTTTCATCACTATGGGTGGCAATGTTTGACACGACCCACAAACCCAACACGAAATAAGCAGGTTAGGGTTGATTGTAAATGGGTTTTGGGTCACCGCTTTGACAATAAATGGGTTGGGTATACCCTTAGCTTGAAATGACACGAACTTGACCTGTCAAAATGAATTACCGCATAACCCGTGAACCCAATACGAAATAAGAGGGTTATGGTTGCCTATAAATGTGTTTCCGGTCAAACGAATTAACCCACTTTGACACGAATAATAAATGGGTCAGGATCAGGTTGAACCATATTGCCGTATATCCATACCTCGATATAACATGAACCTGACCCACCAATGTAAATCACTTTTGTTGATGTTTCCACCCCTTTGATCCTTAGTAGAGGTTAGCAGTTAATGGGGAAGTGTACACAATCTCACCGACTTTTCTTCACTAAAAATTAGGTGAGAACGAATCTTGTGAGAACTGTGAAAACGGCATCTGGGTATGGACACATCAGTGTCAAAAAGTGATAAGTACAAATCACTTTTTGGTACTGATGCGTCAGCCCCTCTGGTGCGGTTTTCACTGTTCTCACGAGATTCGTTCTCACTTAATCCAAGCCCACTTTTCTTACATGGAATCATACGATTGTGTAGTGGTAACGGTAATAACTTGTCCTTGATCTTTTAATCGATATTTATTTGCAATGGTTTTGTATGTTGTACTTGAATTTTTTTGATGTGCACACAAAAGATGTGTGTACGTTGTGCGCATGGATCAGTGGTCAAAGTGATTTACACTTTTCGGAAACAAACTTATCACTTTTAGGCACTGATGTGTTTGTCCGTGGTTTATGCACACATATTTTGTGTACACGAAATCGGTGGGGGGTTCCTCCGAAGGGCAAGGGAGATGATGTGTACACTAACGTCATGGCGTTAAATCATCTGCGGCACCAAGGGGAATCAAAAACCTCCAAAAAGTGAATTGGTTCTCCCCCCCGACTGTCCCATCAGGGAGGTGGCGCAGCTGACATCACCCCGTCTGATGATATCATCAATCACAATTCCCACGGCGGGCTTAGACAGTCAACAATATACTTTGTCAATCTTAGTGGCTGCTATGGTATATCCATTCGATGCCGACATTTTTATTTTATTAACATAATACTTTTACTGCTTGGGCATGGGAAGAGTCCACAATGAGGAGACCCCTCACCGCATATGCATCCGTCACCATCTTTCGTCATTTCGTCATTGAAGGGGGGGGATCAAAGCACTTTTTTGGAGGTGATGTGACATCTTAAAGCAGGGCGATATCCTTTGCACTGCCACCGTATGCAACGCTAAAGAGCCAAGACAGAGAGGGGAATCAATTCACTTTTTGGGGGTGAAGTGACAACTCCAAAAGTGAATTGATTCCCCCCTCAGCCTTGGCCCTCGTGCATCACAGAGGGAGGCATCATAGAGGATATCAAGCCCTCAAAATCTAAGTTGATCCCCCCTTGTGTGACCATTGAGTGACTCACAAGGATGGTGGCGTAGAGGATTTCAAACCCACTGAGGAGACACCTCACCGCATATGCATCCGTTGCCATCTTTATATGGGGAGATATTGATGGGGGCTGCAGGGTCGAACCCCCATGACGTAAACACTGCATGTTATCATCACGACTAATGCGCCATGAAAGGTAACAATGCTATCAACTATCAACCCACCCCCAAGGTGAAAATTTTATCTTCCATCTCTATTTAAAGCGGCCTCATATCCTCTGCGCCACCCCCCTTGTGCGACGTCGACGGCCAAGACACAAGTGGGTTATCATTTCACGGGAGAGTATCATCTGTGCTGCCCCCCCTTGTGTGACGTTGGGACCCGAGACAAAAGGGGGGTATCATTTCACTTTTGGAGGGTGATGTTACTATCCTCATTTGATTTAGGAAGGGTTGGTCAAGGATTGCATTATAAGCCGAGGGACAGTTGACTAAGAGGAAGCTATCCTCCTTGGTTACCTAGCATGATTTGAGGCCCACTATCACGAGTAAGGTTATCGATCCTATTGGGAATACCTTGTCCCTTGTAAAGTCGACTAGGAGGGGCCCTTACAGGCTGCAGTTTGTCTTCTGCGATTTCCATTTGTTGAAAGGCCGACAGATATAAGATATCGACAGAGCTCATGTTGTCTATCAATACTCTCCTTATTATGTACTCAATGATCATGACGATGACAATGAATGCGTCGTTGTGTGGGTGTTGTAGTCGTGAATAGTCCCCATCAGTGAAGGTAATCGGGTGGTCGGGTCTTTAGGCTTGCTTCGCTGGTCTTCATGTCATATAAATGATCTTCTCCTCCACATGCTGGGACTTCTTCGCATGGGCCTTTCTAGCCGAGGTAGATTCACCACCGCCGACGGGTCCTCCATCTATGACTCAAATTTCACCTAAAGGTTAAGGCCCTTAGGTTGAGCGATTTGATTCTTCGTCTTGTCTCTTAGACTTTCTTGAGGAGACAAACCGCCACAGCCTGCCTTTCTGCATCAACTCCTCTATCTGCTCTTTGAGGTCGAAATAGTCGTTAGTGTCATGGCCATGGTCTCGGTGGAAATGATTGTACTTGCCCTTTCTCCTCTGTGTGAGGGATTTTCAGCTTTTCGAGCCACCTAAGGGCAGGGTAATCTCATATCTCCATGAGGACATGCTCTAGCTCGATGTTGAGAGGGGTATACTTCAGGAACCAAAATGTGAATGCATTTACTCTCTGCTTAGGCCGGCGTGACGAGTCTCCGTGTCTACAACCTTGGTCCGACCCAACTGATCCATTTGTCCTCTTTTTTTTTCTTTCTCTAGTCTAGACTCCTTATCTATACTCTGTTAGACAATCATTATGCCATTCGCATTCATGTGCTTTTGTGTCTTTACCATTAATTATTCCAAAGTGTTTAGGGGCGACTTTGACAAGGAAAAAAAGTACTTTGAGGGTTGTAGTCCACCCATAAGGGTGGTCAACACCACCTTGTCATTGATACCGTCCACCTGCAGCACCTCCCTATTGAACTAAGTGATGTAGCCCCTCAATGATTCCTTTCTCTTTTGCTTGATATTCAAGAGGTAAGTTGCGGGCTTCCGACACCTCTAGGCGCTGATGAAGTGACTTGTAAATTGTTTTGCTGAGGTCCATGAAGCTGTCAAGTGATCCCAACTTTAACCTTCCAAACCAAGCGCGGGCTAGCCCTTTTAGTGTCAATGGGAAGACACGACACATGATCTCGTCTAGAAGTTCCTGGAGATGCATGTAGGTCTTGTAAGTTTTCATATGGTCGAGAGGATCTTTCGTTCCTTCAAACACCTCCATCTGAGATGCTCAAAATTTGTGGGGGAGATGGCAATTCATTATTCGAGCCAAGAAAAACAATGCTATCCTCCAGACCAAATCTTTCACAGTAGATGGCCCATTTCCCTTTACTGCTTGCATGACATCTTTCAACTGGTCTTGGACCGCCTTTAGTTGCTCACCCATTAGGGGTTTATGGGGCTCCCCACCATTCGCCTGACTTTGGTAACTGTGTTTGTCGCTAGGGGGGCCTCTCTAACGTATCACCTTTTGTCCCCTCCATCCTTTCTTCATGCGGATTTCCAGATGGGGCGAGGTCTGGTCTTGAGACCTTTACTGGTCTTCGCATGCATTATGAATGAGTAGCCTTTAAATGAGTTATTGGTTTTGTTATGTGATTTCTTACATAACCCTCGTGAGATTCTGAACCCACTGTTCTAGATTGGATCTATCAGCCTCTCATTCTGGTCGATCATGTTGATCATTATTTGGCGTGGTCTTTATAGGGGTGTTTCTTTGAGCATCCATGGATCTAGTATCCAACATGCACTCTTGATCTGGAAGGACCATGTTAGCTACGTTCTCATAGATGACACCAACTAATGATGCTGAGATATAGTCTGACTTGAGCTTTATTAGATGAGCGAGTGATGGTCTCCGGTTCTAATGGCCTTACAAGAGAAAAGGCTTAGGGGCGTCAGCCGAGTGCCAGTCAATCGTTCACCGATGATCAAGTCAGTGCCAGGTTCAAAGGGAAGGGGTTCAATCCGGAGAAATTGTCCCTACCTTTATCGGGGTGTGGCATCACTCTTATAGCCCTCGTTGCCCTGGATATCCCAGATTCCTAGCCTGTCATCGCCCACATGGACAGTGCTCACGGGCGGGATTGTAAGAGCTCGCTTTGGTCAGGATTCCCAAGCTATTATGGCATTCTTATTTGGGAAATTCTTCTTCGGGCTTTCCTGTCCACAAATATGATCTAGGTCTTTTGTAGTACTCCCCTATTTGACTTACGTGAGGTTCCTTCCACGGGTATATCTAGTCAAAAAGCTTCGAGTGGTTTACCCTTGGTCTGCTTTGACTCGAGCCCAACCGATTATGGGTTTTATACCCATCAATTAGTATTTTTTTCTTCTTCTTTTTAAGTTTGTTCTTTGCTAGCTCCCCCCCCCCTCCCTTGCCCGGATAAACCTACCAAAAATTAAGATAAATTAGGATAATAAACAACCTCATAAAACTTTTGTCCAAGATTTGGTGTTTAGGATGGTGTCCAGGATACCAGGGGTCATCATATGGAATAAATGCATCACCCACCCATTTTATTCCATATGACGTCCCCTAATTTCCTAGACAGTGGACACCAAATCTTGGACAGAACATCCTTTCCCTAACACATTTCATATTTACAATGCACAATCTTCTTCTGCCTGCAAGCATTCTTATGACTAAGAGAGACAGATGTTCCGAAAAAGTAAAAATCACTATTACAGAAAATGATTTTCACTTTTGGGGTTCATGCTGGCCGCTCCTAGATCACGATTAATCTCTCTTTCAAGCTGTTGTTTGTTTTTAGTGGAAATTCCATAATAAAACTTCAAAGGATACGAGATAGTAAATATGAGAGGGTGGCGGATCAAATCTACCCTCCTTGTCCCACAGCGATGATAAACGTAAGAAAAAAAAAGAAACCAAAATTGGCAAGAATTTTCACACAAAGTAAAACAAGTCAAACAATGGGGATGAAATCATCTGCGGCGCCTCGTGGGACAAGACAAGTAGCGTGGGACCCATTCACCTTTGGAAGTGATGGGACATCCAAAAAATGAATGGGTCCCACCCCACTACATCTTGGGCCTGAAATACTCTACGCCACCCCCCTTGTGAGGCAATCAAGGGCCACACAAGGGGGATCAACTCACTTTTTGGGATGTCACATCACTTCCAAAAAATGAATTGATTCCCCCCTTATCTGGCCATTGAGTGTCACACAAGGGGTGGCGTAGAGGATATCAGCCCAACAAAAACATCACTCGTATTCCAGCAGTAGAAGAAAACATTTATGATAAACGTTCCTATCGTCCACTTGGCGGCCTGACGACGACGTAAGTGAAAAAGATGATGTGTCCCAAAGTTAGAAAGAGTATATATCGGAGTGAACCTGTTTCCAAAGTTAGAAAGACTACGACTGAACATGTTTCCAAAGTAACACGTATGGAGGAGGAAAATTTATGCACGGCTGTATGACTTTGGCAGAGTTGGCGTCATTCACCATTAATCATTAATGCTAATATCAGTTATCCCCATTATTATCTACATGGCCCTCCAATTTAGAAGCAAAGTTTTTTTTTGATAACCATGATTTCATTACAACCACTATCCCCAGGTTCCGAAAAAGGAAGGAACCCATGAGCAGGAAAGTTAAGACTCGTGGAGACGTATTGAAAACGACAGTTTTTTCAAAAAAAGAATAAGTTAGACTCAAACATTTGCGGATAATCAGTGTGAATTTTCAAAGAGTCTCCAAAATGGGCCTCGTGAGATGAGATATTACGCTCCCCATTTTCTACATAGGCGGCCATCCAACTGAAGTAGACAAGCGAGAAGAAAGACCAGAAGTAGAAACTTTCCAAAGTTCCGCACAAAGGAGGAAAAGTTGTACACGATTGTGTGACTTTGACAGAACCGCGTCCAACGCTACCCATTTTTTACATAGGTAGTCCAAACCCCAAAGACTACAAACCCCAAAAATAGTCTATCCTAATAGCACATTCAAAAGAGGAATTATTATACATGTTTAATCTACAGACTGCAACTTTGGTTTTTTCTCTATTTGGTAAAGCGTCTTCAATTGTTGTTGCACATGTGACAAGTAGGGGTGTGCATGAGCCAGGCTTGATTAGGTCATGGTAAGCCCAGGGCTCAGCCAGCTATAGTAATTGTAGGCACAGGCCAAGCTCAGGCCTGAATATATTTGGAAATGTGAAGTTCAAGTCCAATTCTAGTTATTTTATCAAGCCTCAGGTCACTCCAACCTGGTCAAACTTATTTTTTAATTTTTAAGTAATGCATTCCCAATTAAAAATGTAAATCATTTTTACTGATGTTTCCACCCCTTTAATCCTTAGTGGAGATTAACGGGACGAGAGGGAAGTGCACACAATCTCAACCAACTTTTCTTACATGTAATCATACGATTGTGTAGTGGCAATGGAAATAACTTGTCCTGCAGTTGAATTTTTTTGATGTGCACACAAAAAATGTGTGTAGATTATGCGCATGGATCAGTGGTCAAAGTGATTTACACTTTTTCGGAGTGTACTTATCACTTTTAGGTGCTGATGTGGCTGTTCATGACTTATGCAGACATATTTTGTGTACACAAAATTGGGATTCTCAGAAGGGCAAGGGAGATGATGCGTAGACTGAGGTCATTTGATGGTATCATCAATCACAATTCCCACGGTGGGTTTAGACAGTCAGCAGTATACTTTGTCAATCTTGGTGGCTGCTATGGCGGGTCAATCTTGGTGGCTGCTATGGCGGGTTCACATCACCTGCGACGACCCTCTTTGTGAGACATTGTGAGACGAGACACATCATGGGTATCATTTTACTTTTTGGAGCCGTCACATCACCCCCAAAAAGTGAAATGAGACTTCCCCTCTG
>JAOXJP010168758.1:0-12725 GCA_025762735.1 Platanus orientalis
ACCTTATATCGTGGATATGTATATTGATATGTATCGATGATACCAGTTACTTTTTGTATTGAAAACCCTTAATTTTTAAATGTTTCTGTGGATACGTATTGGTTTCGGTATCGACCGAAGCCTTTTCTCTCATATTTTTTCTTTAATTTTTTGATACATCTTGCATCGATTAAGAAATCTAAGGATTCCATTTGAATCCATTTGCATAAAAAACAAAGATTTGGACTCGGATCTAAGGATCGAAGACTAAACCCCAATTTTATATATATATATATATATATAATGTCTATGCCTGATCTATACTTCCATGGAGTCGGAAATTTTTTTGATTAATAATTTTTTTTTATTTTAAAAAATTAGGAAAAATGTTTAAAAAATCAAGAAATCATACCAAATGAACATGAATTAGTCTGATATTTTTATTTATAGTATTACTACTCATGCTCTACATTCTGATATATTTGGCAAAAAATATATTTATTTTTAAATAATTAAAGATTAAATAAACATTGAAAAATGTTAATTTTTTTTAATAATACAGTAAACATGTTAGAAAAAATTGAAAAATATTGTATATGTTTTTTATATGTACTATTTTGTTTTGTTGTATTTTGTTATTTTTTATTTTCAATAAATTTTTTTTAAAAAATAGTTATTTGAAAAAAAAATTATTTCAAATACAACTCCAATTTAGTGATGTGCATGAGCTATAATATGTTAAATTTAAAGCATATGTTAGATGAAGTTAATGATATTTAGATTATGTTTATAAGTGTAGAAACTCATATAAAAATTCCAAAATTTTCATAGTGTTTGTATAGACGATAACGTATGTCATGAGATAATCAGTTTCCACAACCATCATAAATGATTGTTTTGTATATATAAGGGTTCCTAAATTTGTATTGTTGCTTATTCTATCATATCCTGAAGTTTTATAAAATTATTCTTATGTTTCCTTAAAGTTTCCATCGTTTCCGTATTTTTTTACATGGTTTCTGATATGTATCCACCGAAATCTCGATACGTTTCTATTTCCGGGCTAACCAAAACCCATACCGAGACCGAAATTTTGAACCTTGATTGTTGCTAAGCAGTGTGATAAGGTAGCAAATGCTGAAATTCATTGATTAGGACTAACTCAACATGAAACTGAAGTTTTATTGCCATAGGTAAATTGCAATAATATCATTAGGATGTCTATTCCAAACAATTGAACAATGTTTCAGTAATATCCTTCCCAAAATACTAGTCATGAAAAATAGAGCCAACATTGTTTCAAAGAAGAAAGATACTAGAAAAGGATTTAAACCTCCTTCGTAGTGTCTATAAAATCATTTTGAAGTTGTTGGCTAGGAGGTTGGAGGGGGTCATGCTGGTCATCATTGCTGATTTGCAAAATGCCTTTTTTTTGGGAAAGGAAAATCCTAAATTGTTCCCTCATTGTCAATGAGCGTATCGACTTTTAGGTAAAGAAGAAACATGCAAGTGTAGTGTGTCAGCTAGACATGGAAAAAGCCTATGATCATGTGAATTGGGATTTCTTGGAAAACATAATGATGAAGATGAGATTTGGGAGGAGTGGCATAATTGGATAAAGGTATGCATATCCACGGCTTCTTTCTTAATCCTCATTAAGAGCAGTCCACAGGGATTCCAAAATTACACTCTCAATTAAAATGCCAAAAGGCAGATAACTAAAAAAACTCCAGGTTATCTGCAATATGACCGGGGCTATTTAGCCTCGATGACCAGTATTTTTGGTGGTCTGTGGAATAAGTACCTCTTTGGGTGGCCCTCGGACGAATTTATAGGGATGGTCGAAACTTTCCAAGGTCGCAACAGGTAGTGGGGACCTCCATTTTTGGTAAAGGCACTATTCAAGAGCCGCGGAAGAAGGAAATCCCTTGGGATCTGCTGAAGGTAGGGATGCAGACCAAACTAGAGAGGAAGGAATGCAAACGAGGTCAACACTCATATAAGGATGTTGTTTGCTATAATCTGTTATGGCCAGCAAACCCTAATCCTCTGGTTCGGAATGTAGAGGACTGGTCGGTGATCTCTTTTTCTTGGAAGGATCTGGAACCTCGGTTATCTAGACTGATGTCCTGCTTTGTCGGCAGAGTTGTAGGGCAACGATTTGAAGGCTTGGGGGAAAAAAGCATGGAAGTTGACAGGGGAGCTTCAAATCCAAAATCTCTCGGATGGTTTATTTCTTTTCCTCTTTCCCTCCGCCGTTGAAGCTACTCGGGTGTTGCGAGAGGGAACCCAAAGGTGGGAAGGTGGTGGAATCTTGCTGGATAGGTGGCACCTAATGGCTGGCTGTTCAAGGGGAGTGGAGGCAAAGAAGGATCGTTGCATTTGGACGTTTGGCCTGCCCTTACATTTCTGGGGCAAAGTAACCTTTGAAAAGATCGGAGATCTCTGTGGAGGGCTGGAAGAGGTTGTTCATTTTCCCTCTGAATCTTGTGAATGGGTTATTTTAAAAGTCAGGTTGTCAGAGTGGGCTCCGACAATGGTGTGGCTATCGGATGGGATTTTGGGGTACAAAGTGGTGATATGGAGATGTGAAGCCATTGGTCTTCCCTTTGGACGAGCCAACGTTTGTGCTTGCTGAGGATGGGACTTTCTCATCGGAAGATAGCTAGAGACACTATTCCGATAGTTCAAGTTTGGAAGTGATGAGGCGGTTCCGGAAAGCAAATTGCTAGGGAGGGAAGAAAGACAGGATGCAAGATACAAAAAATCGACTGGAATTTGGGTGAGCTGGGATGGAGTTTTCTAGAAGGGATCGGGGTGTTGGGGTTGAACCTATCGGTTTGACTCGGGGGAGGCATAGCGGTGGAAGGGTTCCTGTTCATAAGGCCAGGTTAGCAAGCCCATGTCTTGTGGGCCTCAACCAAGAGACAAATGGAAACATTCAAATTTAAAAAATAGCCTTCTTGTTGAGGCCCAGACCAGAAGACCCAAGTCTCATGGGCCTAATTTCAGGGGCAAGAGGAATGAAACTCTCATTAACGATCGATCTCTCATGGCTAGACCCAATTTAGATGGGTCCAGGGCGTATAAGGAGGAATCCTCTCATCATTTGGGGGATCGCAAGATGAAACTCTCATTAACGATCGATATCTCATGGCTAGACCCAATTTAGATGGGTCCAGGGCGTATAAGGAGGAATCCTCTCATCATTTGGGGGATCGCAAGTTCCAAATCCCTTCCCGTGGACGTTAGAGATTTGGATACAGTGGAGATGCTCCGGTTGTTAAGGGGAACAAATCGAAAACGAAGGTCTGGAGGGTGAAGGGGTCAACATGAGAGTGTTTCGTTGACAAAGGAGTGTAAGGGAAGAAGGTATCGAAAACGTTGGCTTTACTTGGCATCGTCTTTAAAGATCGTGAGTCTCGCATCCTGGAACCGATTGGTAAAGGAAAGTCTGTGATCAACACTTATTCTTTGTCGGAGGATGAAGAGGATGAGGTGTGCAGTTTTGGTCTTGACAAAGATTTGATTCGTTCGAATCAAGACGATCGGGCTTCGGGGGAAGGGTGTAGCAAAGAGCAGAGGGATGATGACAGATTCAAGCCATGGTGCATCAGAAGCACTCGGGGGTAGTAGATAATTTCCTCCAAGAGCTGGCCTCTAACTTTAACTTTAACCGAAAATGGGGGGACTACACATCTGAGACCTCTTTGGGGAATGGGAGGAGCTGGTGCAACCAGTTGGAAGTATATGAGGACGAGGATGACATCACGGAAGTGGAGCCTTTATTGATGCTTCCTCCATCCTCAGCGTAGTCAAAATGGGTCATCAAAAAAGTTGCAGAGGTCAAAAAAAGATTGGGTTGTATTTTTTCCGGCTTGGAGGATAGTGGAAGAGTTTTTTTAGGAAATTGAAAGGAGCTGGAGCCATAGAAAACCAAAAGGAAGTATGGACCATCATAAGGGTGGGAAGAAAAGTAGGGAACTTAAAAACCTTGAGACAAACATCAATTACAACAAAGATCTCAGGGGAAGAAGCAAGAGGAAGGGGATGAGGCTTTCACTGGACCTTGTGAGATGAGGCTTTCACTGGACCTTGTGACTCATGACGATGCCGATAATTTATACTTGGAATATTAGGGGTCTTGGGAGGGTGGAGAAGAGGTGGGCAGTCTACAATATAATGCGGAGATGGAAAGTTGATATTCTTACCATTTAAGAAACAAAAACAAGCTGTTTGGGGAGGGGATGGATTGTAGATATTTGGGGGAGGGAGCCTTTTGATTGTATCCATAAGCTAGCGGTGGAAACGGCAGGTGGAATTTTGGTGGCATGGAATAGAAATGTTGTGGATGTGTTGGATAAAAGAATTGGTGAGTTCTCGATCTCGATTCTTTGTAGAAACAAAGCTGATGATTGTTGATGGACTATTACAGGTGTCTATGGTCCCTTGAATCAGACTGATTTTGCAGAAGTTAGGGATGACCTGTGCCTTATTATGCCTTTGTGGAATGTCCCTTGGTGTTTTGGAGGTGACTTTAATGCAATTAGATGCCTGAGTGAAAGGTTGGGTGCATCCAATATTTCTTATGCAAAGTTTTGATGATTTCATTGAAGAAGTGGGCTTAGTTGATTTACCTCTGTAGGGTGGACTATTTACATGGTCTAATTATAGAGCAAGCAGTCGTCTGGATCGTTATCTCTTTTCTGCTAACTGGATGGAGCACATCTCTTTCTCTCAAGAGGTGATTGTTGGCTCAGGATTAGACCATTCTCCAATTCTCCTTCGCCTTATTGATCTTTCGTCAGGCCCGCGCCCCTTCAAATTTGAAGCGATGTGGCTTGAAATTCTGGGATTCAAGGACAAAATCAGAATGTGATGGGAAGGCTTTTGAGTAGAAGGATCTGCTTGTTTCAAATTTGGTCAAAAATTGAAAATGCTCAAGACTTGTTTAGTGAAATGGAGAAGGGAGGAGTTTGAAGGTCTAGAGAAAAGGAAATCGGAGTGCTTAAGAAAACTGAAAAAGTTGGCGGCAAAAGGGATGAATTTCGGATTGTCCAAGGAAGAGAAAGGAGAGCTGAAAGGGTTTGAAAGAGATTTCAACTCTTTACTAAAGATGGAAGAAATCGCTTAGAGGCAAAGATCGAGGGCCATCTGGCTTAAGGAGGGTGATCAGATTACTAAATTCTTTTACAAAATGGCAAGCTGGAGGAGATCTTGTAATCAGATTTGTAGGCTCAAGATGGGTGGCAATGGACTTATGATTAGGTAGAAATTCGAAAGAACATTGAACATTATTTTATTGACTTATACTGTGATCCGATGCCATCTAGGCCTACTCTAGACGGTGTGCAGTGGGACACACTTGATGAGGTGCAAAGCTCGGGTCTTGAAAGGCCTTTCTCTACTGAGGAAATTTTGGCAACCCTTAAAAGTATGGAGGATCATAAAGCGCTAGGTCTTAACGGTTTTTCCACAAGGTTTCTCAAATCTTGTTGGGATGTGGTGGGGAAAGATATTTTGGAAGTGTTTGAGGCATTCCATAAGCAATATCAATGGTGCAGAAGTTTGTGCCACCTTTATCACGTTAATCCCTAAGAAGGAAGCATCCGAGGCGAAGGATTAACGGCCTATAAGTCTAGTAGGGTGTCTCTACAAACTCCTTGCTATCAGACTTAAAAAGGTGCTTAGTTTTATTATCTTAGAAACGCAAAATGCTTTCGTGCCAGGGAGGTAAATCTTGGATTGCTCTCTGGTGGCAAATGAATCAATTGATGCTATGCTAAAAGCGAAATGGCCTGGAATTATTTGTAAGATTGATATGGAAAAAGCCTATGATCATGTTTACTGGGGTTTCTTTGATTGGGTTCAAGAGTGCATGGGATTTGGACTCAAGTGGAGGAATTAGATTAAAATTTACACATCTACACCCTCCTTTTCTATGTTGGTGAACGGTTATTCCAATGGTTTTTTCAAAGGAAACAAAGGTTGGAGACAAGGTGATCCGCTCTCTCCTTACCTGTTCATCATGGTGGTTGACTTGTTGGGAAGATTAATGGCAAAAGCTGAAGTTGTGGGTCTCTTTGAAGGATTTAGTGCTTGAGAAGGGATTCCCATGGCTCCTTTCATTCAGTTCGCGGAGGATTCTTTGTTCTTGCTGAAGCGGATTTGGAGAGTCTTAGAAATTTGAGATGTGTTCTCCTGATAATTGAAGCTGCGACAAGGATGAAAGTAAATTAGAGCAAGTCGACTATAAGCCTGGTTGGGGAAGTTCCAGAGATTGATATAATGGCTGACATCCTTGGGTGTGTTGTGTCTCCTCTGCCAACTTCTTATTAGGGCTTCCTCTTGGCACTAAAGCTTCTGCTAGCTCTATTTGGAATCTTGTGGTTGAAAGCTTGGGCCGCAAACTTACTCAGTGGAAAGACAATTGTCTCTCCTTTGGCGGAAAACTTGTTTTGCTAAAGAGTGTTCTATCTGGCATGCCGACCTACTCCTTATCTCTCTACTAGGCTCTAATGTCTATGATTCACAGTTTGAAAAATTGCAGAGAGACTTTCTGTGGGGTTTTAGTGGTGGAAAGCGAAAGATTCATTGGGTAGCATGGGACTCAGTTTGTAGCCCGGTCTCCCAAGGGAGATTGGGAGTTCGGTCTTTGAGGGAGATGAACAGAGTCTTGCTTATCAAATGGCTTTGGAGATTTGGGTCTGAAAGAAATCTGAATTGGAGGCGCTTCATTTCGGCCAAGTATGGGGAAGATAGACTTGGTTGGTCCACGTCTGTGCCAGTGGGGTGTGGCGTATGGAAGAATATCTCTTCCAAGTTTGTTGAGCATCTCAAGCATATCAGGTTCAAAGTCAACAAAGGGAACTGGGTCCACTTTTGGAAGGATCCTTGGTGTACTGGTGAGCCTCTCAACATCATCTTTTCTTTGTGTTATCACTTATCGCTTTCTAAGAATGGGTCGGTGCAGGACCATATGATTCGATCCATTGTTTTTGGCTTTTGCTACATAAAGCCTAGAAGGGACTTGAATGATTGGGAAATTGAAGATATGAGGCGATTGGTGGATTTGCTTGAAAATCATCCCCTAGGCGATCGGGATTTAGATGATGAGATGATTTGGAGATGTGATGAGGACCGTGGTTTTTCCATTTTGTCAATGTATAACGTGCTGCACCCCCAAAATCCAGAGTGCTCGCCGGGGATTTGTATTTGGAACCCCCATATTCAGTTAAGAGTGTATTTCTTTTTGTGGAGACTTTGGTGGAATCGGGCTCCTACTATCGACAACCTTATTCGTTGCGAGATGTTTATTCCAAATTGGGGTCACTTGTGCATATCAACGGGGGAATCTTCTAATCACCTTTTTATACATTGTTAGTGTGTGCATCCTCTCTAGAACTTCTTCATTGCCAGGTTCGGTGTGGGGTGGACCCATTCAAAGTCTTTCCAAGGCCTTATCAAGTGTTGGCCTTCCCAAAGGTGCATTAGTTGGAGTCCAATTGGGAGGCAGTTATGGTGTTTAATTTCGGAAGCTTTAGGCTGGGCGATTTGGGAGGAACATAATAGAAGAATCTTTGAGGGTTTGCAGGGGCATCCCCGAAAGGTCTTGGATGCGACTCTCTCAAAGCTCCACGCTTGGCTCTTCGCCTCCTCTTGTAGAGAGTTACCTTCGTTGGAGTCTTTGATGTTCAATTGGAATCGTTTAATTTTTCTTGCTGTATAGCCTTTTGGCTCTTTATAGTCCTTGTTAGCATTCCCTATGCTAGCTTTGTTTCTTTTGGCTGGTTTGGCCTTTTATTTATACATTACCTTTTTCCAAAAAAAAAAAAAGGGCTTTGGCAGGGTGACCTGCTGTCCCCCTTCTTTTCAATACTGTTATGGAAGTGCTCAACAAGCTGGTGGCCAAAGCCGAGTGGTTGGGTCTGTTATAAAGCTGCTTCTTGAGCCAGTCAGGCCCCGTTGTGATTTTGCTGCAGTTCACCGATGACTAGTTTTTCTGGAGGCCTCTCACATTTTTATTCAGAATCTTCATAGGATCCTTCTTATGTTTGAGGGCATCTTGGGCCTTCAGCTGAATCTGTGCAAATCAAAGATGATGGCGGTTGGGAAGGGTTCTAACTTAAGGGAGCTCGCTGAAATCCTTGGCTGCCTAGTTTCTTCTCTTCCATCTACCTACCTAGGTCTCTCTTTCGGAGCAAGCTACTGGTCCTAGCAGATTTAGGACCTGGTGCTAGAAAGGATGGAGAAGAGACTTTCATCATGGAAGGCTTGTTACCTCTCAAAAGGAGGTAAGCTGGTTCTGATTAAGTGTGTTCTATCAAATCTACCGCTGTATCATCTCTCCTTTTTCAGGCTCCTAACTTTGGAAGCTGCTGGGACTTGGGAGGTATTTCCTGCTAGACTATTTTGATGGAGAGCAGGGAAGGGTCTGATGGACCATGTTTGTCACCCTTTAGCAAAAGGAGGCCTTGGAATTCAGTCTTTGAAGTCCATGACCAAAGCCTTGCTTGCGTAATGGCTTTGGCACTTCACAGGGGAGAAAGATTTTCTTTGGAAAGCTGTTGTTGTTGCCAAATATGGGGTTTAGGAAGGGGATTGGAGTAGCAAGGCCCTGTGGATAGGGGTGTCAATGAGCCGAGCTTTGCCCAGCTCAGCTTGGGCTCGTCACTTGAAGGCCAAGTCAGGCTAGGCTCAGGCTTGTGAAGGTACACTCAGGCTGGACTCGCCAAAAAAATAGCCCAACATCCTAATGGCGCATCAGTCTAATTTTTCTTATTTGGACCTTCATAATGTCATATATTATTATAAAATTATTAACCAAACTAAACTCTTAATGAGCCGAGCTTTTAGCAAGCTGAGCTTAGTGAAGCTCGACTTAGGCTCACTTAGGAAACGAGCTTAAATCAAAGCTCAAGCTTGGCTCACTGAGCTTAAAATAAAGCTTAGACTCAGCTCTTAATGAGCTGAGCTCTGAGCTGAGCCAAGCTTGCTCAGTTCATTGACAACCCTACTTGTGGAGCTGTATGGCATTGGGGTCTACCATGGTATCTTTAAGGAGTGCCTGGTTCTTGAATAGGATTTTTTTCAGCGTGAATAATGGAGTCTCAGTGAGATTCTGGAATCATGTTTGGTGTGGCGGTGTTTCTCTTGCGGAAGCCTATATGGAAATCGTTGCTTTGGCATAAAAAAAGAGGGCTCCGTGCTAGATCATCTCTCTTCTCCTGATGAGTGAAGGTCTTAGAACCTCTTCCTTAGACGTCATCTGAATGATTGGGAAGTTGGTCCTGCCTCTATATTGATGCATTATCTTGAGGGTGTTCGGTTGGGGAATGCAGAGGGTGACAGCCTGGTTTGGATTAGAGAGAAATCAGGTGTGTTCTTGATTCAGTCCATGTATGTATGGCTTGAAGATCCCAATCCTATATCCTTTCAAGCTGAAGCTGATTTGGAAATCCAAACATCCCTAAAAAATGCCTTCCTCCTTGGGCTTGTTCTATGGGGAAAGGTGTAATAATTAACAACTTAAGGCTTGGGGATTCCTCATTCCTAATTGATGCAGCCTTGGCAGAAGAGATGAAGAAAATGTGAGGCACCTATTCCTCTCTTGCCTGGTGACCTCTCATGTTTGGTCCTTTGATCCTTTCTCCTCAGATTTAGGAGAAGCTGGGCTATGCCGGAGTCCATGCTGCTGTTGACTGATATGTGGAGCCAGGTGTGTGTTTATGATCTGTCCCCAAGAGGCTATATCAGTTCTCCATCCCTTTTTTCGTGGTTTGGTCTTTGTGGATGGAGAGAAATGCTCGTGTTTTTTATGGGGTTGCAATCGATGACAATAAGCTCCTGGAAAGAGCCTTGTGTCTCTTATTTTGTTGGGTCTCCCTGTTGAGATATATTGTATAGGGATATAGTTGTCATGGGTATAATGTATATACACACTGTACTGTATACCATAAACCCAACATATATATATATATATACACACTGTACTGTATACCATACCATATAGTGACACTACTCATACAATTTCGTATTCTTCTTTTCTTTTGTTACTTTCTTCTTCTTCAACTTACCTCTTCCATCTACTTTCTTCTCCTTCAATACTGTTTATGGATTATATAGTTTAAGTTGGTATTAGAGTAGGACACAATGGAGGTGCTGGGATTCCCTTGTTGCTGATGTCAGCAAGTCCAGGCTTGATGGCAACAACTGTACTGTTACAGACAAGTCTTTTAACACGTGAATGGAGGTGCTGGGATTCCCTCGTTGCTGATGTCAGCAAGTCCAGGCTTGATGGAAACAACTGTACTGTTACAGACAAGTCTTTTAACGCATGAATGGGCATTGTGGTCTTAGGTGTTGGCACAATGGCTGTTTCGTAAATAGTGTGTGATGGCAATCTTGTAAATATGTAAGTATGATTTTGGGAGGAAAAGACGTTCCCTTCTAGCAACGGGTGAAAAGCTTAGTGTACACCTTGAGTGGTGGGTGCTTGGAAGCACCCGAACACCCAGACCCTTGACATGGGCAGGAGCCATGGCAAGATTTATGCGGCATGACAGACAGTATGCCATGCGACATGCTTTTATCCCGGATTAAACTGCGAGGCATCCCCAACATGGGTTGAGGGCAGCTATACGCTTTTCGGAGGGGTGACATAGGGTTCCCTTGGGGGTTAGATTCTCCTTAGGGATGGTGATTGGGGCCATGGAATCAAATGTCTTAAAATGTCTTGTATGTCTCCCGACATATATCCATGTCTACTAGGACCGACACGACATGTTCTTATATCGACACGAAACATTAAGTACATTATAAAAATTCATTTTTTCGATCGACATGATGTACGATGTTGACGTGTTGAGCGAATATTCCCCTTTGTAGTGTATTATTTCTTAATGTTGAAATTGTAAATAGGACTGTTCTTTGTTCAAAAAATGCAAGGAACAATGAAGAAGATACTCCCAATCAAAGCAAAGACCTTTGATATAGAGGTGGATTGGGTGGGGAAAGAAAAAATCATCTAGATGACCGAAAGAGGGAAAGGATTCCAAACCAGGATTTCTTTTCGAGCAAGTAATGTCAGTTGGGTGGTTGGATGCTTTGTGGAGGCGATGACGCCTCCCTTAGAGGGTCGCTTGATCTGCTCATGCAAGGAAGGAGCGAAGGTCATTTTATTTCGACGGCAAGAGAATGCCAGAGGGAGATTTGTGCTTTTGTCACTGATAGAGGAGAGTGGGAAGGAAAGATGTGTGGCAATCCCTGCGGGAAACAAGCTTGCTGGCTAGGAAAACATCAGATTGAGTCTGTTGCAGGTGGCGGGCTTGGAGAGGAGGATAGTAGCAACAAGATCTTCGGGAAACATGGTTCAGGAGGTGTGCTCTAATGGCCATGCTAGCCAATTTGGAGTCTTCCAGGGGAGAGTCATTAGAGAGGATGCTATCACTGAACGCTCCTAGGATTGCTGGGGAGATTATTTTAGTGGAAGAAACACTAGGCATCAAATTGATATATGGTCGGGGCTTGTCTTTAAGCCTTTGGGAGAAGTTTGTGCTTTGTAGGAAGTTAGGTGGCACGCCTAACTGGGAGGTCGATGTTGGTCGCCTGAAGGCCATCTCGAATTCAAGAGTGTTAGTCTGGCGTAGATTGTGAAAGGACTGCTGCATTCTGCTCCTAGAATCGGTAGTTGAGGTGACTAAACTGGTGAATTTGCGATCCTTATCAGGTGGGGAAGATGGAGGTTGGATTGATATTCAATGGTCGTTTCCAGAGTTCTCTGTGGATGCTCTGGAACCTTAATAGAGGTTGATCGGAGTGAGAGGCCTCCCTCTTCATCTCTAGTCCTTGGGTTTCTTTAAGGCAATCAGAGGTCTTTGTGGGGGCCTGATCGATGTGGATGAAGTGATGAGGCGATTCGATAGTTGCAAGGAGGCTTGGCTGTGGGTTAGAGGAGGTTCGCTAGAAAGAATCCCACGCATTATTTCACTCTTCGACAGGGGGAAGGAGATAAGGTTGGAGATCTTCTTGGGTGGTACTCAAAAACCTGGTATTCAGCTACCGGCGGCGGGTGTGGATCGCTTAGATGGTGACCCTCGATTTCAATTTGAAATTCAAAAGGGGTCAAATGGCAAGACTGTTTGGCAGGCTATCAGTATGGATGATCGTGGGGTTGAGGGGGAGGCGTTGTAGTTTGGTGGGGTTAAAAACCGGAAATGGTTTCCTCCTCTAGGAAGAGGCAGCGTCGTGGGGAAGTGGAGGCACAAAAGGAGAAAAGGGGGGGATAAGCCTCTCTCGACAAAAGCCTGGGTAATGCGATCTTTCGTGAAGGATGGGGTGGCAGCTGGGGTAAATGTTGAACACCCACCATATGATGGTAACCTATCAAAATTAGGGAGGAATGATTACAATTAGAAGTCTTTAGCTCAGCCGATGGAGATGTACACGAACATGGAGGGAGGTGGGTGTGATTTACTTGAGAAGGGGGGGAGCTTGGGAAAAGGGAAGAAGGCATAAGTGACTTGTGTGATTTCACCAAATCAGGAGGGCCTAAATGGTATTTCTAATGAGGCGGAAGGGCTAGGCGAGAATTTAAAAATCGGAAGGAGCTAGAAGTTATTTCTTATGAGGCGGAAGGGCTGGGCAAGGAAGGTAATAATCAGAAGGGGCTGGGAGTTTTTCCCCAGATAGTGGAGGGGATTGGATGCAGTTTCGTCCCATATAAGGAGAGAAGAGGTGATTCGACC
>JAOXJP010168789.1:0-12725 GCA_025762735.1 Platanus orientalis
ACCACCTATCTCATCTCATGAGATCAAATAATTACCCATATAAAGAAATAAATTCATGTGATGATAGAATATTAATTGTTATTAATTAAATAATTAACTAATCATGCTTACATTTTATGTGAATGGCTTTGTCCGGACACATATTTCTAACAGGAAGAACTTCAGTTCTCCTTCCATACTCATCTCAAATTCTAATTTCATTGTTTAGGCAAACCATGGGACATCTCTTCACTAGTAGACCCAAAAATGATATCATCCACATAAATTCAAGCAATGAGTATATAACCATTTTGTTTCCTAATGAAGAGTGTTTTATCCACACTCCCTCGGTCAAAATGGTGATCAAGAAGAAACTTTGTGAGTCTTTCATACCAAGCTCTTGGAGCTTGTTTGAGACCATACAAACCTTTCTTGAGCCGGTATACCTAGTTAGGCAAGTGAGGATCCACAAACCCCTGAGGTTGCTCAACGTATACTTCTTCTTGGAGAATTTCATTCAGGAATGCACTCTTGACATCCATTTGATAGAGCTTGAATTTTAAATAACACGCTATAGACAAGAGGATCTTGATGTACTTCATCCTTGGAACAGGGGCAAAAGTCTCCTCAAAATCTATACCTTTAATCTGGGCATACCCCTTTGCAATAAGCCTTACCTTGTTCCTTGTCAGTGTACCATGCTCATCATGCTTGTTCTTGAAGATCCACTTGGTACCAATGACATTCTTGTCACTTGCCCTTTCTGTGAGAAACCATAAATCATTTCGTTGGACATGGTTTAGTTCCTCTTGCATGGCTAGGATCCAATCTGGATCATTTAGAGCCTCTTTAACTCGCTTTGGCTTTATCTTGGAGGTGACGCAAAAATGACTGAGGATGTTTTCTATTTGTCTCATTGTCTTCACTCCAATGTTAGGATCACCAATAATGTCACCTCGTGATAATCCTTTAGTGAGCCTTTTGTCCTTGGGTTGAAGTTGAATTTCTTCTACTTCTTCCTCAGAACTTGATTAAGAAGAGTGCTCCTCTTGATCTCCTTGAGATTTTTCAATCTCCACCTGAGATGAGCTCTCATTCTCATAATCAGACAACACTACTGGCAATTTTTCTTGCTCATATGTTGTCTCAAAATCATCTACCATCACATTGATTGACTCCTCTACTGAGTGGTCCAAATGTTGTAGACACGGTAGGCTCTACTGGTTATGGAGTATCCTTAGAGCATGGCCTCATCGCTCTTCTTGTCAAACTTGCCTAAATGTTTTCTATCTTATAGAACATAGCAAGTGCCACTAAATACTTTAAAGTATTTAACAGTTAGCTTTCTGCACTCCATAACTCATATGGGGTTTTGGATGTGCCCGGTCTTAGGTAGACTCGGCTCGAGACATAGCACGCCGTGTTGATTGCCTAAGCCCAAAACCTCTTGGCTATGTTTTTGCTCGAAAGCATTGTTGTAACCATGTTTAGAAGAGTTGTATTCTTTCGTTCAGCCACACCATTTTGTTGAGGAGTTTTGAGGGCTGAAAATTCATGTTTCACACCAAACTCTTTGCACCAACTAGAGAATTTTTTGTTCTCAAATTCGCTTCCATGGTCACTTCAGATTCTCTTGATAGTTTGATCTTTCTCAACTTGAATCTGTTTACAAATATTGAGAAATTCCTTGTAAAGGCTTCAGATTTCTCTCTTAGGAATACTACCAAGTATATCTTGAGTAATCATCAACAATGACCATGAAATACTTCTTCCCACCTAGACTCTCATTTCTAATTAGACCAGCCAAGTCCATGTTAAGAAGTTCTAGGGGTCTAGTAGTCTCAATGGATGTAGCTTTCTTGTGTGAGACTCTAGTTTGCTTCCCAATTTGACAACTCTTGCATATAAGGTTGTCAACCTTGCTTAGCTTGGGAAGGTCCTTGACTATCCATTTCTTGCTAAGTCTCGCAAGATCCCTAAAGGCGTAGCAACCTCTTACCCTTTCATGTTTGATATTGGTGGCCCATACTATTCCTCTAAGTCAAACCTTGAGTGATTCTTTGGATGCATATGTGTAGTAGTCCAAAGTGGGGCTGTGACATAGATGGGGCCCTACTTATAGGACTAACCAAAAGGCTAGCCTTGTTCAAAAGCACTAGAAGACAGTGGTTCCGAGACTGTGTCATGGCCATGAGACACCCCATACCTCAGTAAATATTCATACATCACCTTCTCAAACTCGGTGAGTGTAGGGAT
Organism: Platanus orientalis; assembly: GCA_025762735.1. NCBI lineage: Eukaryota > Viridiplantae > Streptophyta > Magnoliopsida > Proteales > Platanaceae > Platanus > Platanus orientalis. The sequence goes on from JAOXJP010168789.1 coordinate 2,236, forward strand.
CCGAGGCTACTCATTGGTGCTGGATTGGCTGTGGAGTGGTAGGGAAGTTTGGGGTGGTGAGGAAGAAGAACCATGTGTACGGGTAGTTATCCAACCATGCCGGGACATGAAGTCCCTCATCATTCACTCGATCTTAGACTTGTACCTTTCTGAGAGTGTCTTCAAGACCTATCCGGTTAGGAGGTGGGTTTTCTGATGACACCTCTGGATGGGTAGGAGGTGTGGCACTTGTTGTAAGCAGAGGTGTCGACTTGTCAGCCATGGCTTTGCTAAGTTGTGCCTTTTTCTGTTGTCGGGTCTCTGAATAAGCTATTGTAACTTGTTTGACTTTGCTGAGTGAAAGTGATTCACTATTATCTTTAAAGGATTCATTCTTTATATTCATTTATATTTAATAACCAGACACTTTTAACAAGTGCATAGGTCATATAGGTGAATCCATGTCCCTTTATTAACAACAAAAAAATTTGGAAACAAAACTTTGTACATATATATATCCGAACGGTTACAAAAGAGAGGGACACTTGCCCATTGGAAATGAAAATACAAAAAAGCAATCTAAAGATCGGGCACCACTAAAGGTGGTGGTGGAGTTAGCACTAGTTTATAGCCCAAGGAGAAGATCTGCTTTCTTAGCTTGTGAACCCATGACTGTATCCACTAATCCTATATGAAGGCCATGCTGTGTTGTGCCTCATCTCGACTCCCAAATCATCATGGGAGGTCCTACTATCATTAAACTCACTCTTTAAGGAGTGGATGAGCTTGGACTAGGTCTTGTTCCAACGTTGAGTGCACTCACCCAAGATCTCGGCCTCTGTACATAGATGCAACTCAGCCTCTAAAGCAACCTTGGTTTGGGCATGTAAGGCCTGCTCTTCGGCAAATTCTAGTAAAGCTTGCTCGTATTCCATCTGAGTGTGAGAATGCCCTGCATGTGATGTAGGTGATGACTGATTGCATGGCCTCTTGTTTAAGGAAGGCAACGAGACAAGTGTGTCAGGCTGTATAGGGGGTCCATGAAGGAGCCAATGTTCATAGGATGATGACATTGCTTGCACTTTTACAGATACAAGTGGTAAATTCCAAGTAGCTTTGGTATGCAAGTTGTCCCATAATGTGGTCAAGCGAGACTATATGTAAGTAGGTGTACAATGGTCAAGCTTAAGTACATCTTCAAAACTGTATAGAAGTCGAAGAGATCCTACCTGAGGGAAACTTATCAAAGGACGCGTATGGGTACATAGGGACTGCTTTGAAAAACCCCTGTAATGACCATGTATGTATGATCTTTGGTGAACAAATGTGGATAGCATGCTTTATGCCACTTGACCCACCAAGTGACATGTTCAGGAAGCACACTGGATAGCAGACTCTGACAGTCGGATGTCATGGCTTTGACTGGCAAAGGTCAATTGTTGACATGTACCTGTACTAGAGTTAAGTCACGAGATACGTAGGTCAAAAAAAGATGATAGAGTGGTCACATGTTCCCATACCCAAGCCTGTAAGAAAGCCAGGTAACCATATAATTGACATTGTCAATGTCGAGCACAGTGTGAGAGGCTACAAATAGTCCCGGATATGATCATAGGTGCTAGGGTCTTCTTCTATAAGTGTTGCCCCAGGATGTTGAGAAGGACGTCGTTGATATGATGATGGTTGCATGATAATAAAAGTTGTCCTAAGACAACTAAGGTGAGTACTCTGAATTTGGTCGGGTCTGTAAAATCACTAACCTTCTTCCAACTTCTCTCTAATAAGAGGTTGAAAGGACAATATACATATTCCTCTAAAGCTTCTTTAGGCAGGGAAACTTTAGAGATTCCCAATGCATGGAAGTCTTTGAATTAGCTAGGCTTATATGTCGGGATTATAGCATCAATGCCGAGGCAATGTTGTCAATCTAAGAAAGACTCGAGCTCTTCGATGGTGGGTGTGAGCTCTTATCCTCTAAAGTGGAAAACCATAGACGAAGGGTCTCAAAATGAAGTGGCTACCTCTAACAATGGTCAATCCAAATTGATTTGTGCTAATGTTAATGTTGGTCTAAGCCAGCTTTGGTTCTTCCAAATTTCTCGTTCCTTGGGGGGAAGGGCCACTAAGGCATTTGCAAAATTTACAAATGTCATGGACTATGAATCCAAGCATACAAGACTTTGATCCATGTCTATAGAAACAAGTGTGAACAGAGGGTCAAAAATGTCATTTTACAATTGAAAGCAAAAAATTTGTAGAAATTAAGCCTAACACCTAAATTTTGCTCCAACGCCTGAATTTAATTCAATTAAAATCTAGGCATTGATAATATAACTAGATGTTGGAACAATTAAGGGTAAAAATGCCTAACGGCTAAATTTTGCTTCAACGCCTGAATTTAATTCAATTAAAATTCAAGCATTGAGAGCACGATTAGGTGTTGAGAGCGGTTACTGGAAAAAATGCCTAACGCTTGAATTTGTGTCAACGCTTGAATTTAATTCAATTAAAATTCATGCGTTGAGAGCATAATTAGGCGTTGAGAGAAGTTACAAGTTTTAAATGGCCCACAAACATGCCTTTGTCCATTACGATATTGTTTTCAAACTTTCAGTTACAAACCAAGAGAAAAAAAATTAAGAAGGCTTCTCTTCTTCCCAATCTCAATTTTTTTAAAATCTTCTTCAACAATGAGTCAAGGTGGATCAAGCTAACATTTCCCACTTCTCTCCACACAAGAGACAGCTTTATGGAGAAAGCCGGTGGTTGACGAGGTGAATTTTGATTTATAAATGCATCTTTCATTCATTTTTAAAATTTTTAGATGAGCTCTTCCAATTCTTAGAGAGTTTTTGCTAAGATTTCATAGGTTCCTTTAGATTTTAGCAAACTTGTTGGATTTTCTTGAATTTTTCAATGTTAAAATTATTTTAAACAAAATGATTTTTATTAATTTTTATTTTAGAATAGATTAGAATTATTTAATGGTGTTTTTAAATAATTTTAAATGAAAATGTTTCACATGACGCATGAAATTTAGAGCCCTAAATTACACGCATAATGCATGAATTTTCCACCTTTAAAAATCAGGTGTTAAGAGGCATTAGGCCTATAACCAGAATTTTTCATTTTAGTGTTTTTTATATTTTCTTTTATTTTACCAATATTTAACTCATATATTGTGTATTTTATGTTCAGATTATGGAAAAATTAGAAAGGCATGGATCGTAGTTAGGGGTTAAGGCTTTGTGGGAGCGCATGTGCTCCAAGGTCCAGGACCAAGTGCAGACTTAGGCTTTGGGCCTTTTCTAAGCTTGCCCGTGTTGAAGACGGACAAAGCCCTGATGATGGTGCTTGCCAAGAGATGGTCATCAATCATGTAGACTTTCCACTTACCCATGGGAGAGATCGGCATGCCTCTCGTCAATTTTTTTATGATGACGAGGCTTTCCATGGATGGTACACCCCCTCCTTCCACTGATGATGCCAATGTGGAGTTAGTGATGTCTTGCTTAGAGCCACAACTAGTGGAGTATTACAAGAACACCAAGGGTGTCCTTGCCTCGTGGTTAGAGAAGAACTACGTGTGGGCTACCAATGAGAGTATCGAGGCTTAGATAGACTACTCCACCCATGCCTTCCTCATCTACATGCTAACCCACTCTATCTTCTATGGGAAGAGCGACTAGGTATATTATCATTTGCTACCAGCATTAGAGGACTTTGCCAAGGTCAGCACATACAGTTGGGGTAGATCTGCCCTCGGGTGGATGTACACTGATATGAGTGAGATCTCAACTAGACAGGACTCACATGCCTTCCTGGGTCTGTACTTCCTATGGGAGGTATACTTTACTTTCACCTTTATTATTTCCTTTTATTTTCTTTACTTTCCCTATCATGTATGTTATTTAACATTTTGACTTTTGTTTTTTATAGGTGTGGAGCTACAACCACTTTTCACCCTTGGCCCCTGCATAGAGGAACGAGAAGGTGTTTCTCTTCCTTTATGTAGCAAGGTGGAAGGTCTCAAACACCCACCACAACATTCACAAGTCCATCTCTATCTTTCGACGGGATTTAGACCTCTTGGCAGCCACTCAAGTAAGTACACAACTTTAATTTTTTATTTAATTGTTTGTTTTACTTTTGAAAAGCATATTCTAAATTCTATCGATTTGTGCAGGTCAAGTGACGCCCTGGGGCCAGATGGGTCTAGGAGAAGGCTACTGTTCTTGCCCAAGCCTCAGCTTAGACTTGGTCCCATCAAAGGATTGTGTTGATAGCCATCGATAAGATTACCATATACCTTGGGGAGGGGTGTTGGCGTCAAGTAGGCACAGGAGTAGAGGACTTTGTGGTCCCATAGTAGGCATAGGAGTGGAGGACTTTGTGGTCCCATACTCACCCCCTTGGGTTATTAACACTAAGGGTGAGACTGGGAGAGGTGAGATAGGCATCGATGCCTCAGTCTTCTTAGAGTGGGTTAGGGATTATAGTGAGTGGTGGGCCACTCAGTCTTGTGAGCCTATAGGCAACCCTATTGAGCCCCAGGTGAGTTGATTTTATTTTGCAAAACTTTTTATTACATTTCCTTCCGTTTTTTCCTTTAAAACATATGATAATGATTTAATTATTTTTTTTTCAGGTGGCAAAAGATGGGGCCCAACCTATAGACGAGCCCGCACCTTCCACCAGAAGGAGAAGGAAGAGAAAGGCTATAAGGTGGTGACGGTGGCCAACCTCGAGGGTGGAGCGACTGAGGAGCCCTTGCTTGATGCCAAGCTCCTAAAGGGATGGGTGCCTCCAGAGACTTTGACCCAAGTATGACTTAGTTTATTTTAGTAATGTTTCTTTGTTAAATTGTTAATTTTAAGGTGTTTGATAAAGTTGTGCACTTATGTAGGTCTCAAGGGAGGTGTATCTAAACGCCCTCCAAAAGAGGGTGAGGTGCTTTATCTTGGTGGGACAAAAGCACTAGGCACATCTGACAGAGGTCTCTGTCCTAAAGGAAGGTCACAAAAAGGAGGTTGAGGAGGTACTAATAGAAAATTTCTTTTCTTCTTTCCTTTTCATTTTAAAGTATTCTTTTAACGATTCTTCATTTTTTTTTAACATCTATTTGAACTATTTTTTAGTTGTTAAAGTAGATCCCTGTTCCTGGGGGTGGAGATATACCTCTAATCTATTTAATGTACTCTAAGCAACTCTACCTGAAAAATGACTACATATGCATGTGTCTTTCAAATTCTATAAGCCAACCATACCAGTCTAAACACCTCCCTAAAAAAGATCGGATCATGGGATGAAAATTGGCTTGGGTAACTCGGGCTGGCCATGTTGAAGTAGCAGCCACTGCTCAGATGTTGTTTCCATCCTATGTGTGATCCAATGCATGTCCATTGGTGGGTAATGACCTAGATAGGGTTATTATGCAAGTGATGTATTGGTGCAATGTCGTGTCCTCAGACTCATTTTTTGAAAAATGTGAAAAATAACAAACATGTGTTCATACAAGTTGTTCAAGGGGGAGTTTTGTCCTACTAACTAATTCAAGCTATCCTAGATCTAAAATGAACGTGTTTTCTATCCTAATCATACAAGTTCGATTAATGTTTAAGATGGAGTGTTATCCTAACTAACTGATGGAGTGCCCTAAATCTAATTGAAAGCGATGTAGACATGTATGAGACAGCATTTAAACAAATCAAAGCATGTATTCATGGTATTTTAAACAAGTATATTTTAAGAGATCAGACAATTGTTCCCTAATGGAGTTCATTCTGTGGACATCGAGGTCCAAGAGGGTTTGGATTCCCCCGCTCGCCTGTGGTTTCTGAGCCCACACTTCGGTGCATGATGTTGGTGCGTGAAGGTCGCTAACCCTTTCATGGGAGGGTTAGGCTTTTCTGGGAGTCGCCACCAACTCGGGTTTATCCGACAAAGTTGGACATCAGTTCTCTTCTTCGGGGGAAGAGAAGTCTATACCTTAAGGTCTAAGGGTTTAACTTCTAAGACGAGTCAGCTTTCTTGAGATAATTAGTAAGTAGTCTAGTTGTATTTGGGGAAGGTGTTAGGCACCCCCAAATACCCACCTTTTTGAGGTGGCTTCTCTTATCTATACTTCTTTATACAACACATACTTGCAGAGGAAATTAGAGTGTGCAGGTTTCTGGATTTTCTACAAGCTTAACACCTGAATTAACTTCCAACACCTGAATTTTAAATGCCTGAATTTAATTCATGGAAAATTCAGGCATTGGGTTCTAAAAAATTCATAAACTTGCCTTCTAAGTTAAGCCATTTAATTAATAGGAGAGGCCCCTCGGGTTTATGACTTTTAAAGGGATGGTGGACCCCTCTAAAGTGTCCATTTGTTGGTTTTAGGGTTGGAATTAACCCTGACACAAAAGGTAAGAAAGGAGAAAAATCTGTATGTTTTTGTGTCTTAGGCTTAATGCTTGAATTTTAACCCAACACCTGAATTTAATTCAGGGTGAAATTCAGGCATTGAAAGCTGATCAAATTAGCATTTTAACACGGTTTGTTTGGGTGTTTTTGTGGATCCCAGTGTTGTGGGAACTTTGGATAAAGACAGAGGGTGTTCTCTAGGGTCACACTGTGCAACCCTATGGGTCAGGGCTTTTATAGGTGCAAAGATATGCCCCCTAGAAGAGGGCAATCTGGTCATTTGATACAGGCTTAATGCCTAAATTTTCAAGTGTTAAATGCTGACTGGATCAACAACTTTAGCCTGAATTTTTTCAATGCTCATGTGGGTCCCAGAGTTATGGGACCCTTGCAAAAGGGTAAAGGGGGTTGTCTAGAGTCAAAGGGGTTAATCCTTGAAGGTGGAACCCTCATATGGATGAATATTTTCCCCTAGAAGAGGGAAATTTGGTCATCCTATACAGGCTTAACACCTGGATTTTAGTCTGACACCTAAATTTTCAACGTCTCAATTTAATTTAGGGGAAATTTAGGCATTATATGCTGAAATTAGGAACCAACCAACCTTGGGTTTTGGGCCACCCGTATGGGGCCCAAAGGGGTGGGTTCCTCCTGTGTCTCTAGGCTCACCCTAGGTTATAGTCATTACTTTAACAATTTTTTAAAAAAAAATGATTTTTAACATACGCTTAACACCTGAAATCCAACCCCAATGCCTAAATTTTTCTACCCAATGCCTGAAATTAAATTCAGGCATTAAGAGAGAAATTAGGGTCCACTAAGGTGCCTGAGCATAGAGTTGGACTTTAAAGGGTTGTGAAAACTTGAGAATAGGTTTAGGGAAAATCAGGGCTCCTTGGGGTGGGTTCCAGATCTTAACGCCTGAATTTATCCTTAACGCCTATTGTCCAACACCTAAATTTTATTTCCATAAAATTCAAGATATAGACAGGTAATAGATAAACAACGTACATGAAATTTAGGCCAATATTATGGCTACAAAAATCAATAAAAAATACATATATTAGCAAAACTAGGTCACAAAAGTTCATAATTTTGGGATCTATTTCGGGGGCCATCTCGAGGCTCTACCCAGATTGAAAAATTACCAATTTTTTAGTAGAAGTAGGATTCCCTCATGGGAACTACATAACAAAAATTTAGCACATTTGGATTTGAACAAAAATCAGAAATCATTCTATAGTGCATGGAGGTCAAAAACAAACACAAATGGAGGTTGTTGAGCCTCCACCATGTAACCCGAATTGAAGTAGTTAATTGAAATAAATTGAACAGCATAACATCATGTAATTAAAGCTATATGAACTAAATAAGCTAAACTAAAGCAAGTCTATGTCTTACTTGAAGTGGAATAGGGGTTGGCGTCCAAATCTTTAAGCTTTCTTATTCCTCTCTTCTCTTTTTTTTCAATGCTGACAGCCCTATTGTGCACGAATTTGGGGCTATTTATAGCCCCAAATGTGTTGGATGGATGGTTGGGATTTGATCTAAATCTAATGGGGTGTTGGGCTATGATTGGTTTGTGATAATTTAAGGTGTAAGGCTAGGATTGAATGTGGGATGGATGGATGAGATCAGTTTGTGCTAGTTTGCATGGATAAGTGACATGGACAAGGGGAGGGCTTAGATTAGTTTGTGTTTGTTGAGTAGAGGGTGGAGATTGGGGTGTGTTAGTTCACTAGGATTGATGACATGGAAAAAGGGGTGAGCAAAGATGCCCATGGTGTAGTGTGGTTGGTTGCAAAGATCAAAGGCAATCTTCAAGATGCTAAATAGAGATAGGTGAGGGATTCCATGGGGATTTGAAATTCAAGGTTTAGATTTATGGGTGAATGATGGGGGTGCACCTAAAAAGACTCCAATCCAAGTGGTTTTGAATTAACCCTTAAGGTGTGAATACATTAAATGCCATCAATGAGCCAAAACCCTAAAATTTTGGTTCATTAATGTGCAATGATTACTTGTTGATAATTTTGACCTCTTACTGTGTAATCCATTCCTGGGAACTACCTGGCTCAGAAATCTGCAAACTCAGTATCTAGTTTTGAAGTCGTGAACATTCCAATGGACCAGTCATAACTAAATTACGATAGGGTAAGGGGTGAGATTAGGGTTTTACTGACCTGAAAAGCTCTCAAATGACTATTGAAATGGCAAAATGGTAAAATTGATCCTAGAAATTTTTAGATGAAAGATATCCCTGGTCCAGGTGAGCCATAGCCTTTGACTTTGCTGAATTACGATACCCGAGTAGGAAATTATGCCAAAGATACACTTTTAGGTACACGGGAAATTCTTGACTAAAATGCCCCCATATTTTCTATAGGTTTCTACCATGAGTCAGGTTTAGGGGATTTGAAGCTTAGAGAATCCTAGAGCTATAGAGACTGATAGACTGACCATTGGATTCCCAGGCAATTACTGAGGATTTTTCAAAGCAGGGTTCTCTTCGAGTGATAAGTTTCTATAGTTTCCTAAAGGCTGGTAGAATTGGGCTACGACATCTTCCATTGCTCAAGTTTGTGAAATGAGCTTTCGAAGGTAAGGAAAAATTGAGAAAATGGGTCTGACCTTGCTGTATTCTGAGTCCGGGAAAGTTCTTGAGGGCATTCTGTGTGTTAAGTATAGACGAAAAGTGTTTTGACCTAGCTTGGGTAGAAATGATGTTTAGGAACATAGAGTTTCTGGAAGCTAGTGGGAAGTTGATAGTTTGGAGGCCCTAGAAGAGAAATGACCACTGACAAACTAAATTTCAAAGTTCGGGTGAATGCCCAAGAGTTAGTTGAGTACCTGATATTTGGCCCTAATTCAATACTCTTTTTTGAGTTATTGAGGGAATTTGAGTAGATAAGTCCCGTGAAAGCACGCGTTCTGTGGACGGTTTTTTCTAAGGTCTCATAATTCTGGAGAGATGGGCACCGACTTATCATGATTTGGGCACCTAGGGAACATGCTAGCTCCGTATAGGTGAAATGCAGCCAAAACTACCTTTTGACCCCTTGAGAGAGATTTAAGATTTTACAGGGCCTCAAGATTTTAGATCTCCTTTCTCATGAAGCTAAGGTTGAGACCAAGAAACAGCAATCGACCTTTCTGAATTCAGAGGCCAAATGAATCTTTGAGAGCTTTTTCAGGGGTCATTTATTTGTTAGGGTTATAATAAGTTGAGACATTAGCTGTTGCCAGTCTCAAGGCAAACCTATTTTGTGGTGAGTTCCTCAGAACTTGGAGAAGTAGGGATGTATAGGATCTAACATTACACCATTCAGGTAACTAGAGAATCTTCGGGGATCCTTTAAGGGTCTAGGGGAAAATTCTTGAAGGTAAATGGGTAAAATGGTAATTTTTACCCGTGGAGCCGAAAAATGTGAAAATAATAATTCTTTGCCTATGATGCTTCATGACAAGAATGCTTATATAGGTAGGAGAATTTGGGTGATCTGAGTGGGAAATGGTGAATTTTAGGCCTTTAAAGGCAAAAAGGTAAAATGATAATTTTTTCACCTATGATGCTTGTTGAGGGAAGGCTTACGGAGGCTAGAAAAATTACAAATAATATGGATGGAGCTCTTAAATGTGGACCCTCAAAGTCCCATTGATGTTTCTGGAGAGTTAGGGCTTAACCTAGAATGGTGTCCTTGGGCTGTAATGAGAGTGCTTTGACTGATATATTTGCGGTCGAAATATCCAGAATGACTTCTCCAAGAATGCGTAACCTCCTAAAGTCCAGGCTTTCTCTCCCTAAACCAAGGGTGCTTAAAGTCATGATGCCTAAATGTTGTTGTGCTGCTATTATTCCATTAGATGGCCTAAGTCAAAATTTGGGTGCTAATAATATGGCTAATTATTTGATCTCATAAGATGAGATAGGTGGTCCTCAGGTAACATAGTAGGATGTCAAACACATTAGAATGTGTGGAGATATCTGATAATTTAGTTCTTTTAGACCTAAAAGTTTACAAGTATGGGTGATGCTGGACACATCACTTATAGGGTTGCTACATGTAGAGCTGCCATATGATGGAGTGATGTAATCTCAG